>VZRU01018426.1:153171-190504 GCA_013398155.1 Pedionomus torquatus | reverse complement strand
AGGGGGGTGGGGGGCATCTGTCACTCAGGGTTTGGTGGGTTTGGCTGAAACCGCGACAATAAGCAACCATATTGCATACAGTAACAGGGTGATGCATGCATGTGGTTTTCAGTTTCTGTATATCAGACATCTATTTTTGCTAAGAACATTCTTAGCATTGTTAATATTCATACCTCCATGTGAAAAATCATAGGATCACAACCATGCTGAATTTTTGCCCATTATTTTTCTGAACAGAAAGACATTCCTAACAATGTATTGCAACTTACAACAATTAGGATTTTTTGTACCTGTCTAGCATAAAAGAGAACAAATAAGATAACTGATAATTTTTCCCTCAATTATTATTTTTTATAGAATCTACAGTGTTTAAAGATAATATTAATCTAGTATTTTCATCTTGGTGAGAACCATCTAAAAGATTTCTCATATTTAACAAACTGAACATCCTTAATCTAACTGAGGAAAATGGTTAATGGAAAAATATATATAAATGAAGACACAAATGTCTCAATCATAACTTTAAAAACACTGCCAAATAGCTGGAATCCTAGTATACAATGAGGCATGTGAGAACAAAGACCTTATGATTCAACTTCAAAGAATAAATCTTAAATAGAAAGTGATAAATATCTGAGATAGTAGGTTTGACAGCCTATGCTGTCAGGCCTGACACTACATAAATTACTGTAATCCAAAATGAAAAGAGTATCATTCAATCTTCTATTACCAAAAAGACCTTGAGCTATTACTAGTTTCTTAACAATCTCTACATGTTACTCCCATACTCTGCTATAGGAAACAATAATGGATCTCCCCACTCTTGGTTTTAAAAGAAACAAAAAAACCCCAAACCGTTAATTTTTTGCTTGTATTTCACATTCAGAGTCTCAAAACTTCACCAGAAGTATACAGAATTTTAAAGTCAAGGACAAAACAGCATGCATCTTTCTCCAATGACACTGAGGTAGGAGTCTCAGCCCTCTGTTTCTTGCCAAGAATTGGGAGGATTTGGTGTCTACAAACCCTGCAGTGTAGAGTGAATAAAAATTGCACTCAGTTTTGTGATATCGCTTGCCCATCTATCTGCTACACAGACATAGGGATGTACATGGAGTATTTAATCTGCATTCAAATTATGATTTTCTGTACAATGAGGATTCCTGTGAATTAAGAAAGACGAGAGTAGTAGCACCTACTCTAGGTAGCAACTTGTTTTCTCCCCTTTGCCTTTTAAAAGATTGACCTGAGCAGTACTGAAATCTGTTAAGTTCGAGACCATTAATTTCCTCTCTGGGAGCACATTTTAAATGTGTGAAGCCCTACTTCTGCCTAGTGGTAGCAGGCTTTTACTACTGGATAATCCATCCCCATTGGTTTCACCAGTGGGCAGTACAAACGAAATAACTTACTCCAAAGGCATTCCAGAGAAGCCTGAACTGAAAGTAATCCATTTTGTATTTATTTTGTAGCACATCTAACAATAACTACCTCTCAGTACATAAACCTGTTACATGTAATCTTATGCAAATCACTGGAGTCCTGGATTATCCCTCAGGATCCGTCCACATGCTTCAGTCCCTGGCCTAGGGACGGTCAGAAGATTAAAGTCAGTTGGAAATGGTACTCTTATATATACAAAATGCTATTTGAATACTGAAGACCAGATCCTGCACTTTTCTCAGTTTAATTTCTTGAGACCACTATTTTATTGTAGAATTGTAAGTTTCAAAAAAGAAAGCTTTCAATAAGACAGTTATAGTTTTGGCTGGAAAAGGCACTGGTATTTGAGACTGAAAGGAACAATTAGAATCATAGAATTCTCTAGCTTGGAAGCAAGTCTATCAACCTAACACCGACAAAAACCGTAACTAACCATATTCCTCACCTCTATCTCTCTTTAAATACCTCCAGGTATGGCGATTCCACCACTTCCACGGGCACTTTGTTCTAGTACTTAATAACCCTTTCAGTGTACAAATATTTCCTAATATCCAATCTGAACCTCTCTGGCGCAACTTGAGGCCATTGTCCTATCACCTGTAACTTGGGAGAAGAAATCTGACCCCCACCTTGCTACAACCTCCTTTCAGGGAGATGTAGAGAGCAAAAAGGTCTCCCCTCAGCTTCCTTGTCTCAAAACTGAACAACCCCAGCTCCCTCATCCGTTTCTCACATGACTTCTGCTTCAGACCCCTTACCAGCTCTGTTGCCCTTCTCTGGACACATTCTAGCACCTCAGTGTCTTTACTGACTGGACACAGTATTCACAGTGAGACCTCACCAGTGCCCAGTACAGAGGAACAATCACTGTCATAGGCCTACTGGCCACAATGTTCCTGATACAGGCCAGGATACTACTGGCCGCCTTGGTCACCTGGTCTCTCTGCTGGCTCATACTCAACTGGCTGTTGACCCATACTCCCAAGTCCTTTTCTGCTGGGCAGCTCTAGCTACTCTTCCCCAGCCCTGAACATTCATGGGGTTGTTCTAACCCAAGTGCAGGACCTGGCACTTGGCCTGCTTGAACCTCATCCCTCAAGCCTGTCCAGACCCCTCTGAGTTGCTGTGCAGCAATACACACAACAGGCTGCAGTCAACTACTCTCGAAAATACCTTACCATTTGTACTTAAGAGTCAATGCCAATGAAGTTAATTACCCCAGTAAAAGAAAAATCTGCCCAATCTCTTAAAAATCAATTGCAGTAATCCAACAGATATCTCTTTCATAAATCTTACTTATAAAATTAACTTCAGCTTGCCTGTACATAAGTCCCTGTAACAGGGGCTGAAAGTACCCAAAACAATAATCAACATGCCAGACTGCCAAGTTAGATGCAGGAAGTAGAGGTATTTTCACATATCATATGAAAAACACCCTGAAATATACATAAAGTTTATACATGAACCAGGAGAAAATACAGACCAAAATAATGAAAAATGAAATATGAATGGATTTTCAAAGTGAAAAATAACTAATGTACAGTAAGAATAAGAAAAGCAATCTCTATGGTGGGATAAACTTGAAGAGAAGTATCCTTACAGCCTATAACTCCTGCCTCAGGAAAGGCTGCATTTGTTGACAAATATGCCAAAAGAGGAGCACAACAAGCTTATTTCTTCGGAACCAAGACCAGTCATCACAGTGGTTACATATACTAGAGGAAAGGGGTGGACAAAATCTCTCATTTATATATTACATCAAATAATTACAAAGGTAAAAAGAGAAAATCTTACACTGTTAACAAATGGCAATATTCTTGTAATTAGTTTTCTACAGACTTCTATCTATTTTCTGTAACATGAAAGTTGTATGCCACTACAAGCACCTTAAAAAAAAAAAAAAAAAAAAAAAAAAAGCTTTTGTATGGATCCAGTGCCCTTTGAAGGTATTGTTTCTTCATGCTGCACTCCATATTTGCAGGCAAAAGAATATTATGCTTTCTTGTATCATCTGAAGTTTTGTGGGACATCTGATAGGGGGAAAAATAATGTTTGACCAGATACCACAACAATTTTGGAAAAGAAATATCTTGAACTAAAATTAAACAAAGACAATTGTTAATTCACCACAACTGAAATTATAACAAAAATGGAAGAAGCAGAATACAGCAACTTTGACACAAGTAATCCAAGCACCTATTCAGACAAGTACAGAAGGGATACAGAAACTCCTCAGAGTCTGAGCAGGAGGAAAATCTGGCTCAGATTAGCAACTGACAAGTGTTACTACTAGGCAAGGATCCCTAACACAAAGAGAATGAGAAACCTAATAAAGATCTGAAGAAATTTCTCATTTTGAAGTGAAAGCACTATGGTAAAAAGAAAAGGAAGTTATACTTGAAAATTTTCAAGTAGTTCCTGATGCTGCCTTTTCCAACAGTAGGAGCAATGCAAGAAACAAAAGAGTTCATACAGCATGCAAACTGTCAGAAATGGGACAGCAATATCTTCCCAACACAGCTCATCTCTGAGTGAGGGAAACATCTCTAATGTTTCTACACATTAACTGTTATTATTGTCAACAGGGACCTAGACAATATTTCCCTATGATTTACCTCACTTTTAAGAAAAAAAATAATAAAATCAACCAGGTCTGTATGATTTGCAAACTGAATTTAAACCAGTTGATGGTAGTTACAGATGCATTCTTAAAAGCATTTGACAGAAGTTCACTGACACATGTTGTAGAGTATCAACAAAGCCTTTGGAGTCACCCCAACAACTACATATAACTAGCAGAAGAGGACAGGTTTTGTTATGAGGCATATGGATGTCAAAGAAGCAGATGTTAAATGGTACTTTTAAGTAAATTAGGCATTGGAAATGCTATTAGAAGATGAAAAACATTTCTTACCAGCAACAAAAACATCCTTAGTTCACTGTTACCAGAACAAAACTGATTAATACAATTTAAATGCTTCATTTCTGTACAAATTTTATTAATAGATCTGAATCTTAAAAGAATCCCAACTATCCACCAACACTGAACATGCAGGCTTTACATAAAATAAAAGTAAGCTTTGTAATTTTCTGTTTTCTTGTGTCATATTAAATTCTTAAGCATCACCGATCAAAACACCATCTGAGAAGCAGGAGGAAGGTCTTATTTCTATCCCTTGTTTTTTTCTATTCTTCTGGGTCAATTTGCTTTTGGGGAATCTTTCCCACTCTGCTAACGTCTGGTCTGCTTTGTCCTTCAACTGCCCTCTTCCATTTTTTCTGGAGTTGCTGTATTTTCATGCTCCCTTCTCCCCTTGGTTTGTTCTGCTCCACCCCTAGTGATTCCCCAGCACCTGGCTCTTCCTATCCAGCAGAATGCTGTCCATAAATGCCCATTCTCCCCCAAGATAATTTCATAAACTATCTTGAGGAAAGGCATGTTGGAGAGTCCTGGAGCCACAGGAACATCGAAGCAAGAAACCTGGCTGCAAGACAGAATTATTCTTCTCCCATCTTTCTGCAACATAGCATAATGGATAATTTGCTTTAAGAAAAATAAAAATAGTGTATGTAGGGCACTTTAGGTGAACAGACTGAAGTTAATCTGACATAACATTCTTTGCAAAGATCTAAGAAATTAAATCCTGATCCCGCTCAAACATTCAAGCAGCCACATCAGAGCTCCATCCTGAGCTAACCGCTTCTATTAATGTCAATGAAAGCAAAATTAGTGCTGTGCAGAATATGCCTAAAAATGTCAACTTACATTTCTAGAAGAAAAACTTTTAAACTATGAAGCATGTATAGTTTAATACATATAAACAGAGCAAGCAGTCCAGAAATTAAGAACAAGCTTATGAATATTCATAACTGCCATGTAAAATCTTTTACAGACTCATATGTCTATATTTAGATCTTTATAGAGTATTTAAAAACTGTTCATACCCGAGTCACAAGAGGCAAAGAAAGATTAGACCTGATCTCTGTTTACACAACATTAAAAAGCACAAGGGTAGTTTCCAAATTCTGTTCTTACTGGGGATGTTAAGGACCTTGAATTTGTGTTCACAGTATTAAGATTTGTCCACAGTGAATAGAACTGAATGTAAATATGAAAGTGATTTAAATAATCAGATTGGCTTAAACCTTTACTCTGATTATGATTTTGGGTTCCAAAGGATGCTTTTACCTGATCCAAACATAACTAAATCTACTGCCTAACTCAGTCTCATCTTATATGAAAAACACCCTATGTGTGTTATAGCACTTCATTTATGCACAGCTTTACATGGATACTAACAATACAAAATCGCTTTCTATGTTTTTCCTTTGAGTGAAATTTTTTTCCTTATTTATCTTGAGCTGTTCTTTTTATTCTTTATTTGACTTAACATGAAGATGCCTGGAAGCAGTAAAATATTTTCTCTCCCTTATTCTACTGTCAGCAGCATTACTTTGACCTTATCAGACAAATTTATGTTGACAAATTTCTCAAATTGTATTCTCTCATGAGCTGCTATAATGGGCATCTTTGTATTATCTGATGCAATTTAGATGTGTGAGGAATTTTTTAATTATTAATTCTGTCCTGTTTAAAAAGTATATATTAAAAATGGAAAGAAATCCCTGAACACATAAATCTGTGTTGCACTTTATGAATAATACCAATAAATAAATATTAATGCTTCTATTTCATTTATATTTCAACATTAAAGCCTATGCAGCTTGAGATTCCCAATAATTAAGGTTACAATTGCCTAATGCTTCACACTAAAATGTTAGAGTACTTTGTCAGGTTGAAAGTGTGAGGAGCTGTGGCTTACACCACCATAGCACAGTAAGAAAGAAACGAAGGCGACCTTGATTTTGTGAATCAATGAAAAAGGAATTATGTAATGACATTTCAGTCCTATTACAAGACAACTTCTAGTGGCACCAGAGACTCACAGAGTTTTCAGGTGATGGATATTCACTAATTATTTCAACAGTATTTTGTTACAGAACATCAGAGGAAAAATATGAATGGGGATAAAAACATTCAGTAAATTATAAAGCTGTGCAAATTCAACCAAATTCCATTTGCAAAAAGCTTTAAAGCTCTTCCTTAAAACAGCATTAACATTATTTAACTGACAGATAATTCATTTGAACCAACTTAATCTTGTTGTAAAGTCAAAGGACACTTTGAACAGTTAATCTCACATTTGC
Organism: Pedionomus torquatus; assembly: GCA_013398155.1. NCBI lineage: Eukaryota > Metazoa > Chordata > Aves > Charadriiformes > Pedionomidae > Pedionomus > Pedionomus torquatus. The sequence goes on along the minus strand of VZRU01018426.1, from coordinate 183,853 downwards.
TGGCAGGCTGCACTTCGAAATAAGAACTTTGTTCTCGCAAAGGGAAAAATATATGCAGTATATAACTGGCAATCTACAGCTCACAATTGTCTCCATCCAGCAATGCACTCCAGTGCCTCACATTGAAGCACAGAAATACCCACCTGTTCTTAACAGATCTATTTAAAGTAAATGAATAAGCACTCCATGAAAAAGAGCTTAACTGAAAAAGGTATCCAAGGAGGCACACGCAACTCTTTCAGTACTGAGAGGTCTTTTAAGAGAAGCAGATGTCCAGGCTTGGGAAACTGAGACTCAGAGGAAGAACCTGAAACTTGACCATTGCCAGATGGTGCTGGCATTACCCCCCCAACCCACCCATACCTGTAAGCACAAGCTAAATGCAAGGATCAACGCCAATGACATGTAGCAGCTCCTTGGAAGACTGTGAATAGACAATGACCCCAGGAACAGAGAAACAACACCATCCCTCTGCTAAAGAAATCTCATACAGATTTTACTTCTGCAAAATTTTGACAACCCTCACAGCAATCTTGGAGTTGCTCATAGGATAGTATGAGAAACAATTAAGGCCATAGTGACGCAAATTAGCCTGAAATAGCCCTTTGGTCTTACTGGCCATCTTTTTTTTTGCCAGCAGCCTGTCATTCCTCTGGTTCCCCTTCTATTTATGACTTCCTAGTTCATAAATTGCCACATTGGCTTAATCCCATTCACATGTATCAGCTCAGGAAGAGTTAGAATTCTGAAACTAGCTTTTTAATGCTTTTTCTGGTGTTTTGTATTTGAGTAAAACCATCTCTCTTGGTTTTAATTTTAGGAAGGCTGGTTTAGAATCTGGAATATGCCACAGGGAGTCCCCATTCCAGAGACAATTCTCTCACAACTATTTTTGCTTCGACTTTTTTTTGGTCATATTTTTTAAGTGTTTGTCAGGATAACCCCTAAAGAGAGCCTATAGGGATGCTGCAAAAGAGAAAATGAAGGATAAAAACCAAGTTTCATAGTCCATAAAGTCTGTTCTTTTTCTCTCATTTGGAAATCCACAGCCAAAGGAGATTCTTCTCTGTAACCCTGAAAGAGCGATGCGAGTGTAGGACCCCACAAGGAGGATCTGAATTGCTCTGTGCAGCTGGGTTTAGCTGTCATTGTTACCTGCTTAGAAGGAAGGAGCCAGAACCACTGGAGTAAAAATGACCTTTATGATGGATGCTTTACTTTGCAAATAAAACCTCTTGAGTGAAGGAAAACTGCTTTGCTGTGTCTCAGCATAGATCTTGTCCCCTTGTTCTCTAGGTACTACTAGTGGAAAAGGACTTTGAGATTACGGAAACAATAAAATCTCCTTCTCACTTTGAAAGCTGCGGGAATAGGTTTCTGTGGCAAGGAAGCAATAGAGAGGCTTTGGGAAAAAAATAAGTAAAACCCAGCAACATGGCATTTCTTGTAACTCCCTGCACTGCTGTGGCATGGACTTATCCATCTGTTATCAGACGACACTTTCACTAGAGCTCCGAATTGTTGAGGGTGGAGATTATTCACATGTCAGCTGGGACTTCGTTTCAGTGTAGCCTGCTCAGCCATCCTGGCAAAACATTTTTCATGAAACATTTGGGAGATGAGCTTCTACGGCCTGTCAATTATGATAAAGGAATAGGAAAGGGATACATTCCTGAAAACATTACTTCAGAGAAGTATTTCTTTGTCTTTTTGTTTTTTAAATTTTATTTTATTTTATGTGGTTTTGGCAATTAAAAAAAAAAAAAAAAAGCCAATGGAAAAAATGAGAGTTACTTTATTTCTATGGAGCTTTTAAAAGTCCTTTGGAAATTCTTCAAGACAATGTCCTGCAGGTGATGTTGACAAAGGAATGCCAAGAGCAGAATGCTACAGAACTGGGGCCATCCAGTGTCAGCAAAAAGATGGTACCTGCCTCTCCAACTACTGCTGAGTTATGTCTGAACAGCAGCAGACAACCTTTATGAGACACCAGATTTAGTATGACCATTTCTGTACTGGTAACTGAAGACATATGGCTCCCACAAAAGATTTATTGCAGTTACATAATCTTTTATTTTACAAACATTAATCTTCCCAGTGTCCATTATTGATTTACATACAAATTATGTTGGAATTAATCAGCTTCTTCAAATTATGCCCATAAGCAATGACTACAGGAATAAGTCATTTAAATTTTAATGTAAAATCATGCAGAAAATGTTTTTACAAGATGGCATCTAACTAAACTAAGCAGAACACTGAAAGAGTCAAGAAAAAGAAAGTCCTTCCCGAAATCAAAACCTCCTGTTTGATCTGTAGAATGAATGAGTGCTTACAGTATTCCTCACCTGCACTTCTGCTTCCCAATGAATATTTTGGTATTGTTGCTGGGCAAGCTGCCAGCAAGTGTAGTCCACACTACCTGATTGTGCTGCTCTTCTGTGACAGTGACCTAAAATGATATTGAATAATACTTTATCCACAGCAGAAGATATCAGAATAGCCTATAGCAAGCACTAGAAACAGCTATAAGAACACAGGCAAATGTCAGACAGAGCAAATTCATGAAAGATTGGGCAACATTTGACTTCTACTGTAAAACAATACCATTTCTTCATCAATATGCATTTATTACAACACACATGTATTAAACTTTTCTGTTTTTTTCTCTGTAAATAAAAATAAAACATAGCAGCAAGTATTCTTTATTAGTCCTGCCAGCTGGACTCAACTATACTTTATACATGAGGTCAACTTTGTGTTTGGGGCTGTGCTCAATTGCTATTTAAACTCATATAAAATATTCATACTTGGGAAATACCTAAAACAAGCCATCTGAAATATAGCATTACTTTTCTTCAAGAGAATCCTAGACTGAAAAGCAAGACACAATGCCGTACAGTTAATTTTCCAGCCAGGCTGAACGATCATGAAAAATCAGAAAAAAATTGTCCCTTCTCAAGTCTTTGAATAGTGGTACACTCAGAAACAAACCTTCAAATTTTCAAGCTTCTCCATCACTCTGGTTTGTCTCTGTGGTTCCATAAGACTATCCAGAACTTTTTTCACAACTGTACAGCTGAAGACCAGGGATGTGCCTTGCAGTCTGGAGTTTACTGCCTTCCCTTGGATACCTTTGGAGAATGGTGAAACAGGCTCATTACTGTTGCAGAGGCAGAGGAGAAAAAGCCAATGACACCTAAGTCGCTCTGTTTAAGCATACACAGGGTATGTACTGGGTCAGCAGCACTGAGAACGTCAAACCCAAAGGCTACATGTATTTATAGCAGCAGCTAGTCAAGATGCTTCAGCTGAACACAGTGGCCAAACAATTCGTGGCCTTTGTAAGTCAGTAGGAATCCATAGAACAATCCTGCAATCCTACAGAAGTAAATGGCTTTTGATATTGAATCCTTCAAGGACTGAACACATTACTGATAGCAGCCCATTCCCCTGCAGTAACAGAAGATTATAATGTCTGTGATAATGTCAGAGGGCTGGATGTGCAGCATTAACAAACACAGCAGCCAACAGTAATGTATGATGCCATTCAACTCATTTTCAAGGCTTACTCACTTCACAACAGCCTTTGATAAACTGCAAATCCAGTTTAACAGCTGAGCTGAGCAATCAATCATTCAGAAACAAGATTCAGAACAGTCCTGGTGAACACACGGAAGGCAATTAGATGCCACCATTTGTGACATAATATTGGTGGGAATTCTTCTCCCTCATCTGATTTATTTCTGTCAATCTGCAGTTTAGATTCTGTGTCATGATTAACTCCTTTGTCCTGAGATGCCATATAAATGCAACACTGGCATTATTAAATGCTTCTGAAAGTAATTCTGAACCTCACAATCACCACGGAAATTGATTAAAGAGAGTCAGCTAGCACTGCTAATTTTCAGTTGGCCATTTTTAATGACAGACTGACAAAATGAAATGTTAAGCTTGAGAATAAAACTCAGTTTATGTAATACGCTAACTTGTATAGAACACATTTGCATAAACATTTGTGGGATAAAATGAGTCCTTGGGTAGTTGCAATATTCAGGCTGGCTGGTTTGCAAGAGAGGCACAACAAAAATGTAGTGACTGCACCACTAATCTACAATGTCCGTAGTATCCAGCAGAAGTCACAGCCCCTGTAACTTGGTCAAATCTTACAGAGTAAGCTTTTGGCTTGTGCTCTGCTTCAATACCAGCAATTAAACTCATTGGGGAGAATTCAAAGAACCAATAAAGATCATAGTCAAGGATAAGTGAGCAAGTTTGTACACAAGTAATTCAACAAGTAAGAAAATAATGCAGTAGTTTCCAAATGCAGTATCTGAAAGATAGAAAATCCAAGGTGGAGGATAATTGCTTTAAGTGGAACAAAAACGTTTCAGGAATACCAGGATGATATTAAACAGAAAACTTAAATAAAGCAGGTTTGACTAAACACTAGATCACTTTTTTTTTTTTCCCCAAGGAGACAGACACAAAAGTATTTGAAGCAATCAAAAGATAAAAATCTGCACTGGTTGCTCTCCAGGAAGCAGGGTAAAACTGAATGCCTATGTCCTTACAAACATATTGGACAGATTTCTAAAACCTCTGAAAAGCAGATTTAAGGTAGAGAGAAGAAGAAAAAAAATCTTATTTTATAGAGATTTTTAATCTCCTCATTCCACTGGAACTGCATTAAGAGAATGTTCAAGTGATCATTATTTTAAAATAATTTGGAATATCACAGCAATAGAGACATCTTTAATGCAAACACTGCAAATTAATCAGGTTTATTTACAATCAATGCACTGGAAGCATTCTCAGTGCCCTGAAAATTGATTATCTGCATTTTGAAACCTATGTAAATTGGTTGACTACAGCTAAGCAAAAGGTGAAATTCAATTTTATGGTAATTTAGGAGTTTTCAAAATATTCACATTTAACAGAGTTTTAAGTGTTTACCCAGGAACAAAAGTGAATCTGTTGAGCACTGGTTTGTGAGAATGGGACACAGAACTGATACATCTGTATTCAGACTGGACTTCAGCTTTTGAAAAGGATGTCTGGGCTGACAATAAATGGATTTCAAGTGGTTTTTCTTTCCTGTCACCAGACTTGACACCTGAATGCTCGATGAATTTCACACAAGGACCTATTCCAAGATAGCAGCGTATAGGTGCTACAGGCCTCAAGTAAGAAGCAATTTGTAGTTTATGAGTGTCAGCATCTACCACAAAAAGTAGAGGTCATCAGCTTAAAATTTCTGGGTTTTCAGTTAAATATATATGAGATGTCCATATTAGACACATGAGCATAGCATTTTATCTTAGCAAATGAAATCATATTTGACTTTCCATATGAAGTGGTCTGACTAAAAATAACCTTCTAAAACATCTCAATTAGGACTGAAATGTCTACTGTATTTTGTTTCACACATAAATACTTTGAATACTTGTACAACTACAGTAAATACAGCTCAACAGTCACAGGAAAAAACAAGACCTCTGACTTAAAAGTAATGAACAGAGAAAATTAGTGGCTCTTTCCAAAGCATAACTAAGGTACCTTGTAATTTTTCTCCCTGTCTAAATATAATGCTCATTAGTTTTATATCAATATATATGTACTTCAGAATTGAAATAATGAAAGAACTACTTTTATTAGGGTGGATAAGGCTTTGAGCAACCTGTTCTAACGGAAGTTGGTTTTTATAGGGGGAGGGGAAGACCGGCACCTCATGGGTTCAGTTAAAGACAGTTTAAAAGAACAATATCAGAAAAGAAAAATAGCAATTAATAATAATGACACAAGTCACTCTCACCACCCAGTAAACTGGTGAACTGGTACCATTCTAAGCAGTGATGGCCAATTCCCACTCCCCAGCCAACCCCCATTTGTCTATTGAGCATAACATCTATGATATGAAATGTTCCATGTCTATTCGATTCTTCTGTTTGTGCTCCTTCTCAGCTATGGGATGCTGAAAGAAGTCCTTGAATACTACAAACACCACATAGCAACAACTGAAACAGTATGTGTTATTGACATGCCTTTCATACCAAATCTGAAAAAAAGCAGCCACTAGAAAGAAAATTAACTCCACCCCAACTGAAATTAGGATGTGTCACTACCTTTGTCCATATTTCTTTAGCAGAAACACTCATGACAAGGATAGAGGCTTTGCGGCCAGGAATGAGACTGCTGAACACAGAGCAGCTCCATGTTCAGCAGAGCCAAACAAACACCGATTCATTATTCTGCTTCCATTCACTTTAGCGTGTGCCATAAAAACCAGAACATTTGTATTAAGGAACATTTTAGGAGCCTCAGAAACAAATATAAAATTAGTAAGCTAAAAGAGAGAGGGTTTTGAACGGCCACACTAAAGACAGGGAAAGATAGCTCAACTTCTAGAAGTAAATTTAAAAATGCTGTCACTGCCATGTATATGGACCAATTTTCAATACACCCAGAATTTGAAATCTACTTTTTTATAAGAACAGTGGCTTTTTTAGAATAAATAACACCATAAAGAAAAAAAGAAGTTGGATTCAAAAAAGAAAAGAGTACTGGTCAGGGTCATTTCCAAATTGAGTGGGGTAAAATTTATTACAAACTCTTTAAACATCATAGGTGTGCAGCTAGGAAAACAAAGAAGGTAGCAAAGATTCTAGAATAATATAGATGCATGTATGGAAAATGAGTACTGCTTCCCAGAAACACACCTTGGGGAAAAGACAAAGCCTTTCACAGTCCCTGTATACAATGGAGAAGGAGAACAAAAGACACGAATTCATTTGCAGGAAACCTACATTTTTTCTCATTGGTTCTGTTTGTCTTTTTTATTGTCACTGCATGACAGAGAAATCCTTTCCCCTCTCAATGCGAGAGGGTAGAATCCACTCTCTTAAGCTCTGGAGAACAAAAGCCACCCTTTACGTCTATAGACTAGTCTCTGCACAATTGCTTTAACGGACATTTACTAGGACAAAATCATCATCAGGTTTTGACAACAGTCTCTCTAGTATTTGTCGTTGAAACACCCCCGATACAATTTTGATCTTGGTATTAAGTATCCTCACACAGTGCACTTGTTTACGCTAATCTCTTCCTAATATTTAAATCCTTTGTTTCCTTACCATAGCTCACCTCAGAGCATTTCTGAGTATATTCTTAATATATTTTCTGCTTCAGAGAAAGACATGGGCTTTTGAAAATTTTACCTCTACCAATCAATCTTCTACAGCAAACATTTTCATGCATTTCTGAGTCTTAATGTATGAAAATATGACTACAATTGACTTTTGTTGACAGAAATACAAAGTCTCATGAAATACCCACTGATCAGCATTTCTTTAAGGGGAAAAAAAATCATGAATACAGATAATTATATTAATAAGGCAGCAGCACCAAGCAATACATAGAAGCACTGAAGTTTGCACACACACATGAGATTTGCAGGCCTTGTCAAATAACTTGCTTCTGGCTATCTTCAGTCTTGTAGCATTTTCACATTAATTTTGGGCAGCATGAATAATCCCACTTTTCAACGAGAAATCCTTGGGGCATTTTAAACATGCTTGAAAATAAATAATTAATGCATTGGACACCATTAATTAGCAAAACTCAGAAACGGCAACTGTTACAGATCCTGAAAAGTTTTTCTAAACTTGTCAAGCTGCTAATAAAATAGGGTGGAAATGGCCAATTAACATACTTAAATAACAACCTTTATAAACAGTGAAAAATTTTACTTTTTTGATAGTCGAAAAAAAATTCTACCAATTCTGCTACTTTAGCCCTGACACTTCACAGAAATGTGGTTTTACACTTTAAGGGGATCTCCACATGAACTAGACCCTACAGAACCAAACACAGTATCTAACCATGGAAATTTGTTTCAGATATCGGAAGTACATGTACTTATACTTTCTGTGTGACAATTAAGTTGGTTAAAAATAACATTTGAGGGTAAAGATTTATGACCATATTTACTTATAGCTCCAATTTTGAAAATCACAGATCTGAAGTAATACAGGTTCTATTACAGCAACATAAGACTTCTCTGAGGCATTAAAACAAAATTTAACTAATTTGTTTTCTAGTCTCAACTTTTTTCAATAGAGTCTCCCTTGTCTCCCTTTAGTACAGCAAACCAGAAAATAAAACCACAATGATTTGGAGCAGTCAGCATGGATTTAGAAAGGGGAAATTAATGTTAATGGATGTGATAGCCCTCTCCTGTGAGAAGATGGGCTCAGTGGACGATGGGAGAGCAGTGAGGAGGTGTATCTTGACTTCAGCAATGCTTCCAATACTGTCTCCCATAATATCCTTGTAGACAAAATGACAAGGCATGAACCAGAGAAGCAGACAGTGAAGCAGACTGAAAACTGGCCAATCTGCTAGGCTCAAAGTTTGTGATGAGCAGCACACATTCCAGATGGAGGCACTACTATTAACGCTGACTGACATCACACTACCCACAGTAATGTGATGTCAAAAGGATCAAGGAGAGAGAAAAATGCAAAATCATTAGCCAGGGTACTTTTCATTTTCTCTCCTTTCCCCTAAAAATTAATAGATTTGGTAAAAGGGAAAATTATACAAAATTGACCGCTATAGCATTTGAGACTTATCAACCTTCAGGTGAGCAAAAGACACTGACATGGCTCAAACACCAAACTAGTATGGCAGAGACCAGCTACTTGACAATCTAAAAAACCAGCAGTACACTCAGCTATAATATTGTTGCTGCACTAACAGTTCATTTATTCATGAACTGCAGAGGAAAATAAGCACATGGAATGTATATAAATTTTCAGTTCAAAAGTTACTGCCATCAAGGGGGAGCCTTAAGTTATGCACTACCTTTAAAAAAAAAAGGGTTGGGTTTGGTTTCTGCCCCAGAATGCATGCATTGCATCTAATGAGCACACCCCTTAGCCTCTTTCTTTTGAAACAAAGTGTTTTTCTGTTCCTTAGGGCTCACACTCAGCAGGACATGTGCACCAGAAACAAAACTAAACCGAAAGTTTTGAAGGAAATACAATTGATTTTCTGCCCTTTATTTTTCTTTCCCCCCCCCCATTTTCCAAATAGCAGGACTCCAGCTTCTTATTTAACTGTATTCTCATTGGCTACTCTTCCCAACACTTGAACATGCAATAAAAACAATTTTGCATGGCAGAGTAATCCACTAAAGGACACAGACTTAAGATAAATAAAGATTTTTAAACAATGATCAGAGAAGACATTTTGTCCCAGGAAGTTATGCAGCCCAGAGAGCATTTATGCTTCCTTTACTTCACTGACTATAGTTTTAAAGTGTAAAAATCTTGACTAGCTTATGCAAGAATAATCTGTATTTGAGATGTAGCTATCCTGAATAATTCGGGACAAATTCTACTCTTTATCTAAGCTGCACAATTCTCAGCAGCCTTGGGCTTGCTGCTGTCCCAAGATTCAGGTGCCACATTGCCACTAAATCCAAATACACTGGAGACGGGAGACATCAAGGACCATCTGTGGGGAACCACAGACCAGTAGGTCTTCCTTATCTGCGTGATATGATGGACTACACAAAGTTGGCAAGATGTCCAGTCCAGCAGGTCACAAAAGCTTCAATATACATTATGGAAACAGTATATCCAGTAATTTTTAAAGTCTCTGTGACATCAATGGTTTGGGTTTATTAATGAATACTGCTGTGTATCAACGAAAGCGTAATTCTGGGGTTTCTGAGTTTTTATGCAGAAGAACAACAAATACATAACACTGGTTAAACAATAAATTTAAGTGAGAACTAAGAATTGCAAGGAAAAATGTTTCTACCAAAGACCTAATGAGAATCCTGTGATGTGTTACACCATCAAATGTTCCTGATCAAGCCACACTCATAGATTTTGAATAACCACCCAGACTTCAAACATATTAAATCTTCAGATTTAGTTATGGTGAAATTAAAAATCATCTATTCCAACAAGTAATGATAGCTTAAGAAAAAAATGACAGCAAGGTACATAACTACAAAGTACATACCAATTTTTCATTATAATGAAAAAGCGTTATCAGTGAAAGAGAAAGAAAATAATCTGCTTTCTCTAAAATTCAGAAAAACTTAATTTAAATTATTTTATACAAATACCATTTTTCTAATTCTTCACTTTATATATCACAATGTATTAATTATTAACTCAGGTTATTGAATTGGTTCTTCAAACGTAGAAAACAAAAATAAACTGCTAGGAAATGTGATTAGCATTTCCTTCTTTTTCCTTACAGTAAAATCTCTTTTACTGTAACTATCAAAGTGTTATCACAGTACTTCATGTTTTCTTCTGTCCACCTCCTGCAAAAACACACACAAAAATGGGGGGAGAGAGATGAAAAAAACTTCTGGTGTAGTTGACATCTGATCTGAATTCTGATTACCACCTGCTGTATCGTTTAACTAGAAACAAGACCTAAAATCTCTCTAGAGAATATATGACTGTGATTTAGCTAACTGACATCTGGATGATCTACATAAATATAGCTGAAAGAACATTTTCCTGGCAGTTACAAGCCTGACTGACAAAGTAAGCAGTTTGAGGCATTAAGGCTTCAGGTGGCTCATTACATCTCTATTGACAACTCAAGTATTTTTTCCTTAAATCTCAAACCAGTTCCCACACAAACTCTTTGCACCATGAACAGTTAAGTTCTGTCACCAACATGGGAGGGGTAGTCTTTGTCTTCACATGATACTATGTAGGTACAGATAACCAAGAAGGCAGGAATGCTTTGTATACATCCAGTCCAATTTATAAAGATTGTGTTTCACAAGAGGGATTCTACAGTTCAACTTGTATTCTGTATTTCATAATGAATATTACAATGTATCAAAATAAGTATCTACAAATATGGGTTAATTTCATTTTTATGTAGGTCAACAAAGAGTAGCATAAGCAGCAATTTCAAAGCAGTATAGAACTGCAAACCATGGAACAACCCTTTTAAAGTCTAAAACCTCTTTGCTTTTACTGAAGGTTCCTTGTCATCCTGATAATCAAACTTTGCAAACAGTAACAGGCAGAAGGAACACTGTTGGGCAGATCCTCTGCACTTGGCAAATAAATCCAGAACCAACTTGTTCAAGCAATTCAACATAGAAAGGCATTTTCGTATCAACACCATAAGGTCTTAGTAGGAAAAGAGAGGAGACAAAATAAAGGAATACTGACGATAAAAAACCCCAACTTGTGACTTAAAGAGTAGATTTATACCAAACACCTGTAAAATTATACAATGATGCACTGCTAAAATGCAGAAAATTTTAGCTTATGATAAAAACACTTGCAGCTAGAATTTTTGTGATAAAGCTGAACTTTTTCTCTGAACAGATTCAAAGAGCTTCAGCACGTAGTTTCATTTTCTAATTTAAATGTATTTAAAATAAATAAAATAAATAAATGAAATCTACCCTCTCAAATTGAAAAAAAGCTGGTTAAACGCATTTTAGAATCAGTAACAACTGCAGAATCTGCACTCCACCAAGCTGATACCCAGTTTATATAAAATTAAGAGATACATTCAGAGGCCTTAATATGATAATGCATTAATATAATAGTGCACTGTGTCTCAATATCACTACAGGATGACTTTAAAAATGCAAAACAAAATTAAGTTGCAACATAAGTCTATTCAATCTAATTTGTTAAATCCCATTTAGTCAAGTTTGCAAACTCTTTTCTGCCAACATCAGCTGTTTTGGCTGCCAGTTAGTAACAGCATTACTCCTACAGCAAGAAGAGGTGAAGCCACGGGCACCACAATGGCGCACAGACCTCTCACTGCTTTCTGCAAATCTCTACTTTCAACAAAGAGCTGCTTGAACAGATTAAGGGTCTGACTGCTGATAGAAGAAATCCTAATAAACTGGATATGAGTCAAATACTGCAATCCTCTAATTTACTCTGAAGTTTCCAAACTTTCTACTATCATAGATTTCTTACATTAATACGATCAATTCACTTGTTAGAACTGGTCAGAAAAAAATGTAAAAGCGATAAACATGTTCTTATGGGTAGGCAATAGTAGTTGGGAATTTTCTACTTAGTCAGGGGTGAGTATGCAGGGGTGCACAGAAAACGCAGATCTTGATTCTTCTAGTACTGCAAAACACACTAGCTCCAAGTAGATTTTTCCCACGTCTGTTTAAAATGATAATGGGCCAATTTAATTTACTTTGTGGTTTTATGATTTATTTTCTTCAGTTACAAAGCTGTTTAATAATTTCTTGTCTCTAAGCTGCCACTCACAGCTTCCATGGTTATGGCAGATAACTGAAATTGACTGGGTTAAAAAATGTCAGATTTGACCTAGAAGTTTAAAAAAAATGTCATTTTTTTCCTTTGATATTCCACAAACATCTTCATGACCAGAGTCAAGGCGTCAGCAATAAAAATACCTCATGTGACTGACCCTCAGTCAGCAGAAACCCCAAGTACACCAGGAGCTGTGACACCAGAAAACTATTTGTTGAGTCTTTCAGTGAAAACATGTAGAGCTATTCCAGTAAAATCACTTATTTTTTAAATTCATTAGTTAAACCACATCAATTACTTGATTCAGTTCACAAAGGACCATACCAAGGCCTCCAGGAGTGGGACACAGGAAGGAATGAGCTACCTGGGGCAGGAGGTTGCAGAACTGCTGTTGGCAACAGCTTTCAGCGTTTGCCAAAATACATCTTGTGGTTGGCCGCAGGAGACATCAGAGAAGACAGGAGGGCTTGCTCATGTGTAAAGGGCCAAGCCTGCTGTTCCCAGCTTCTCTGGCACTGGCCATGTGCTCACCTGACCTCTCAGAAAAGCGGTTCAGCTTTTTGCCAGCAAAATAACAATTCAGTAGGAAAAAAAAAAAAAAAAAATTGAATAGAAAAAAAAAAAAAAAAAAAAAAAAGAAAAAGTGACAGGTATTGGAGCTGGCACAGGAGAAGCAGGAAGAATGCCTGGACTACAGGATGAGAGAAAGGAAGCCCAGTAGGAAGCTGCAAGCTGTTAGGTGAACTCCAAGGTGTCATGAAACTTCACGCTTCAAGACCTAGGTTAAAATTGCTATTTGAACAATTCATTATTTCAGGCACACAAGCACTTCTAGGGAAATGAAACAAAAGAAGTGAACTTCATTTAAATACAGGTTGGGTACAACTGTCAAGAGGAACAAGGTCAGTATCAATTCCCTTGATCATATCCCTTATTGCTGTAGAGTATAAACTGATTTTATCTTTTAACAGTTGAACTGATTAATGTGACTGGTTAAAATTGCTACCCTGAATGGGATGAAGAAAACAGGTACCCGTGAACATGTGTTGAAAATTAGAGGGTAGTATGAAGCTAAGAAATGAGCGGGCCATCCGTCCAAACTCTGCATAACGTGTAACTTTGATAATAAAAGTTCTAGATTGTGGTTCATAGCCTGATTTCAGAGTTGCCAGCTCTGTGTCAGCCAAAGACAACCTCATTTGCACTGAAATGCACTGACTCAACAATACTTTTGGGCTGATGAAAGGTAAAAGAACTTCCATCTTCAGCCTCAACAACACACCACCAACAAAACAACACTCAAAAACAAAACAATAAAAAAAGAGAGCAAGCTTGTGGCTGGCACAGGTCAGAGTGAATCACTTGCTTTTTGTCTTTCAGTTTTCACCGTATAACCCAGAATATCTTGGTTTCATCCTCATTCTTGTCAAGAATACTGCTGAGAGCTCAGAGCTTTTTATAAAATAGATTTACTGGGAAGCTGGGAACAAATCCATTTAGATGAATTGTAAAATGAGGGCTTAGCATTCAGTAGCGCAAAATGATGGGCACATGCTCACATGCTGAAATGAATTAACCCCACTGACTTGGATGTAATACTCAGTGTCTTTAAATGTATCATTCCTCCATTTCAAAAACTATTTAAAAAGAAAATCTCCTAAAAATGTCATGAAAGTAAAGGAAGGGACTGAAAGAAGAACTGAGGTCCTCATTCTGCTTTTGATTTCTTAGTGATCTTAGCAAATCACTAACTCATTCTTCACTTTCTGCCTTGTAAAATTGAGAAAAAACTTGATATATACCTGACACTTTTAATACGAAAAGCACTTAGAGAAGCTTTTTGACACAGGATGAAAGATTGTACTTTGCTATACAGAACAGCTGTATTACCTGATGTGCTCATTATACACTGACAGAGAGCAACAACTTTCAGCGTATTTTCCTCTTATTATTACTCACTCTTTGACCGTGCTCAGTAATTACAGGTGGAATTTTGTAGATAGCTTTAGTAACTTAGGAAACTAATTCCCTTGAAATCCAGAAAAACCTGTTTCTCAATTGTTCAGAAATGTTTTAAAGAGACTTGCAGGTATTTGGGTAGCGTTTTTTTGGTAACAGCCTTCTCAGTCCACACAATTTAAAAAACAGGAATAATTCTTTAAGTCTCTGACATTTCTTATTGCTATAAATGGAAAATAACCCAAATGAATTCTTTTTCTCGGCTGGTGTCACTGAACACCGCACACATATCTACACAAGCAGCATTCACATCACAAACACAATTACTTGCGATTTCTACACTTATGTTTTTGGGTCACAACCCAGAGCCAGTTTTGCTTCTTCTCCCTGTCTGCCCCTGTTGTATGGGCTGGACAGAGGCACAAATATAAGATGACCACATTGTGAACGTTACATGATCATTTTTGCTGTGCACATTAGCCCGACTCCCCTGGCTGTGCTTACAGCTATTGGAATTTCTCTAACAAATCAGAATGATTTTTGGCACACTTCAGACTCACTCTCCTTCAGCAGAAATTGGCCTGCCTATTTTAGAAACAATCAGAAAGCACCAACCACACATTTATTTGACTACCTAACCTGCCCTTCAAAACAGTCATTACCATGCAGAATAATGACATTCTGCAAAGAGGAAAGTGCCATTCTCAAAAGCAGTGGGAGCTTTTGAGAATCATTTCAGCCAGCAAAACAATGCTGTTCAGCCAATGAACTGACATCACTCCTAAAAATACTTCTTTGTATGTCAGTGAAAATTACGCCCAGACACACTAAACAAGGAGGCTGTATGTTAGTTGTGGGTGGCAGCCAGCCGAGACTGCGATCTCACTACCCATCTGCTTCTTCCACGTTGCCAAATATGAGGACCTTTATTAAAAACAGGACTTGAATTATGCAATTGGCCAGACTCTGCCCCTTTTACTGACTCTAATAGAGTCATACACGTGTTGTCTAGAGGAAAGGAAAAAACCCTGCTTCTCTTCCATTGGTTTTCACAGGAGGCTCAGCCAAAACACACAAGTTGTTGTTGAAAATCATGGCTCCATCTATTTCAATTTCTTCAACTCTTCACACTAGTACATTTTCTGATTTTCCTCAGAATGCAAGTCATCATGGAATAACTTAGCCAAGTACAATGGAATCCAAAGGGATGTCTCCTAATGAAACTGCATCTCCTCACAAGTGCTACTCCATGGAGCAGTGTGGGGAAATCACTGCAACAGAGTATGACAAAAACATGGGCTGGCAAATGAGCTGATGAAGGGTTCCAGGACTGATCAGCTGAGATCTCCTCCTGAGGCTGCCTTGGGCCTGGGAACAAACCCTTAATTTAATTTAATTTTTGTCACATGTTGGATTACTGCCTGGGTCTAACAAGATGTTTCAGATTACAGATCTACTCCAGGACACATTTACTTCCAAAGACTTGCAGAAAAACAATGATCTGGAAGAAATTTGGAACATTATAATCTGCCCTTTTAACCAAAACTAGGGAGAACGAATAAAATAAATAAATTTTTAAAAAGGTGAATAGCCTGACTCACCTACTGAACAATATAAACCATTTGCATGTATTTACATTAAATTCCGAAATTCTGGTTTTGTAATCAGTTAACATATTTTGTAATTTTTCTACCACCTGGACAATACTGTACTATATAGAATGACTATGCATTTGAAAAATGCACTAGAGAGAGGTGTAACTTGCTCTAACTTCCAGATACTCAAATTTAGCAACTTAATACATCACTTATTGCTATATGGCAACCAACACCACACTGCAGGGCAGTCTAGAACAAGGTATGTTATATTTGAGCGAAGACATTATTCAAGTGTTGGAAAGCAGAATTGAGTCAGAAAAATTAAACAAGAGGAAAACAATTTCCCCCATGCCTCTTACACTGGTTTCGCTCCTTTGCAACTAAGGATTACTTTTTGCTTGCTCATTGTCCCTCTGGGGAAAGTTTACCCCAGCAACTGGATGAAACTCTGTGTTCTGTCTTTCTGGCAATTTCAGAAGTCCTACCCAACAATTTTATTGTTTCTAAATGCTCCATAGACAATAGCTGATCTTAACATTCTTTTCTTAATGTTTTTACATAGAACATAGTAAGATTTTTACCTTATAATTTTGCCTTTTCACCTCCTTTCAAATTTATGTCAAAGCAAGACTAATTTTCTTACTCTAAATTATTCTACTTCAGGCACTAAGGCAGGTGTATGCATGACATGGCACAAGGTTGTGTGCAGTCTGTGTAACAGAGGAAATTCCACTTCAAATAGAATATAATCGGAAAAGGTAAGCTTCCTAGAAAAAAAAACCAAACATGTCTAACTCGAGTGAGGCAGGCCTGCTGTGTTATTAAATACATCAGTATTAGCAAAGACCACAACAAAACATACTGTTTCCATAATGTTGGTATGTCATGTACCTTTTTCATGCATCCAAAAATACTGCACAATTATCAAAAAAACCCTGAAAATGGAACACAAGAAGCTTTCTGAAGACTGCGGAACTGCACAATAAAACTTTAAATATACTCAAAATAGGCAAAGTTGCAGCAGGAACATAGACTTTCTACAATATATTTGGCTGTTCTACAGAAAACACAGTGGTGAGTGAGGACCAGTCTCTGTTATATTATGGTATATAGAGCTCATCCTGTCTCAAAATTTTGGTTAGTAGTTCAGTCTTAAGGTTCTGTAGAAAGGAAAAAAAAAAGTCTTTTGTTTAATTTCAGAAGTAACTCCCTTTTATAAACAACCCCCACACTCTGGGGCCACGATAATTTTACTGTGCACTTGTTATTTAAATGAGTGCAGTGTCTCCACATGGCCATATGGATGCTAGATACATGTTATATACTCAAGAGGCACTGAAGGGTTTAAAGTACACATGTTAACAAAGAATGCTGAGTTGGCACTCAGGCATTGCTGTCTTCACTAGAGTATACAGTATACAGTAATATATTCTATTTTTTCATTTATTATTTTCCTTAAAAGTATTTTTAAGAGCTAAAAGGCACCAAGGGATTTCATGGAGACTTGACTTTATAATCAGGTTATTTCAAGAATTACACTGCTGAAAGCATCCTGTGGCTTGCAGTCAGTCCTGGTATGGTAAATCATACCTTTATCTATGCTCTTCAAAGCAAAAGCAAAACCAAATTCCATATATATAACTATAAATATTGGTTAAATCTAGAATTCCCAGACAAGCTTCTTAGTATTAACACTTCTCATTTATTATGATACTGTGTTAATTCATGCCAGATGGAGACTACTCAAATGTTCATGACTTGTACTTGTCACGAACATATGTTCCTGGAATAATGGAGTGGTTTCTTAGCAAACAACATCCCATATTTAAAGACATATGATGATGAGGCTCATAAAAGAAAAAGTATAAACAGAGAAGGGCACAGCTGGAAAGTGAAAATTTAGGTTCTTCACTACATAGAGGGTTATGGAGGGTAATGGATCCTCTGCACACTCTTACCTGTATTCTGGGCAGAGTTTTAACCTATTCCAACCAGCTGAAGAGGAATGATTTGTACTTTGGGCTGCCCCATATCACAGCAATTCTTCTTGTACATTCAAGAAAATAATTCCTGCACAGGGGTAAGCAAGGTAAAAATTAGGTCTTCAAAACCCTGCACTTTATTTCAAGGCCTACCTTGTAGAAATGCACAGAGTGAACATGTGTACAGTTGAGAAGTGTCAATTAGAGTGCCTGAACATAGAGTTAGAATTTGGATCTTGTTACTGTAAAGGCACGATCAGGGATAATAAAGGCCTGCTGTCACAGTGCTCTTGTTGATTAAGCCATCAGAGATAGATGCTGTATAAAAAAGTTTGTGCTATTTACCTTTTAAAATATTCTGCTTAATTGGAAAAATAGATTTCTGAGCTTGTTGCCATAATGTCCTTGAATTATGAGTACAGTTCCTCTTCCCTACCTATGCCTCATTCCTACTGCCAGAGTTAATTTCCACCAGAAGGCTTCATTTCCACTACAATGAAATGATTGCTTTTGGGTTTTGCCCCAAATTGCAAAGTATCTCCAATTAACTACGTTGTAGATGGGCTAGTTTCTGTGTATGAAAATATAAACTGACTAGTTAGATGGTCTTTTTCACCCTTTGAAATAGACAGAGATGGAATTATTATCACTAAGGCAATGAACGGTTTCAGAACACCTCCCTCAAATTTTGTCAACAAGAGATACAAACTCCAAACTTTCACTTCTGTCCTGTCAGATCTAGAACGTGCAGAACTTCCAGACTCTTTGTGCACATGCTTGAATATGAAGATACGTAAAAAGAGAACTGTGAATGGTGGATTGAATTAGAAAAAAGGCAGTAGAACTGAAAATGGCACATGATGGACTGAGAGGTGGGTGACAAGGATCTAAGTGGGAAGACAGAAGAAAAATCTGTGCAAAAAAGGGATCACACACTCCAAACAGATAGAAAAGAAGTGGTATAAGTGGTTACGAAAATCCATTCAGAGGAAACAAGTACCAAAGGAAACTCACTCCAAGACCCAGGATTCACCTACAAAGGAAGTCATAATAGGAAAAGGAAAAAAGGCAAAAACCAAAATCACAAAGTAAATCAGACTGGTTGCACTAAATGACACACCAAGAGTTTTAAGCCTTACATTTCAGATGTGCAGTGTTGTTAATAATCACAGAAGCAAATATCTCTTTAAAATACTAAACCACATCTACACAACAAACTTTCAAAGGCATCATCAGAGGCAGGTAGCATGAGGGGGAATCACCCTTTATGCAGGTCATTCTGCCAGGGCACAACTCATTCTCACCCACTGGATGCCACAGTGCTCAATTCCCACCACAATACCTCAGGCTGTACAGGAGAGGAACCTGGTCAGGAATGAGGAGGAAGCAGATCTGTTGAGCAGTCAGATGCGCTTAGGGTACATGCACTGTACCATCATCACACTGACAAAATGCTGCCAGAAAAACTTGATTTGATTTTATTTTTTCCTGCTGGGGAAGGGGACAACAGGGAAAAGCCAAAGTTAAGAGAAATAGTTTTAAGTTGCTGATGCCTGCTGGTCCATAGCAACAGTTTGGGGTCACACTCGTGTCCAGGGGGGAAGCAGACACCCACACAAACTGTTCTACATCTGGATGCGCTCTCTGTGATGAGCTAACCTCATCTAATCTATTTTTCTCACAAACCCCACCAGATCTTACTGTGCTACTCAACTCAAAATAGAGATCCACACCCTGTCCATCTGTATACATGCAACAAATTATAACTCAATTCAAGTAGATTATTAAATTATCAGTCTGATGATGTTCAGGGTATTAGAAAATTAATGTAACAAGTTTCTTTAACAGGTGCTTTAACTTAATGTGCCTGTCTTATCTTTTCAAACTGATTGTCAGAGATCAGAGTTCCCAAAAGCAGACACTGGTTGCAACTGTATCACATATCAGAGGCTCCACAAATTCATTTGACTTAATCAAATAAATTCGTAGCCTAGTAATATGCACCATGTTTTAGGCTGCTCGGGGTTAGGATACTGTCCGTTTTCAAAGGGCAGATGAGAGAAAGGAAAAGACAGGAAATATGGATGATAAGAAATTTTTAGATGTTGAATTATCATGACAGAATGAGCTTCTGCAGCACTGAAAAGACCGTTATAATATTTATCAAATTCTGCCAGTAGTAATGGCAGCATGGTTCCCCCTCTATGCTGACTCAATATGCATAGAAAATGAAAACCTGTTGGATGAGATAATAAAATGTGCATGTGTTCTGCCTGATAGCAGTAGCCCTGGTGATAATCCCATGAATTCCCAAAGCATGTTCCAGCATGATTCAGAGAACAAGTATTACATCCTGCATAGAAAAAGAAGGGAAAAGGGAGGGGTGGTTGTAGGAATCACC
This sequence comes from Pedionomus torquatus, assembly GCA_013398155.1. NCBI lineage: Eukaryota > Metazoa > Chordata > Aves > Charadriiformes > Pedionomidae > Pedionomus > Pedionomus torquatus. The sequence continues at coordinate 163,611 of VZRU01018426.1, read as the reverse complement.
AAAACCTGCAGCCTAACAAACCAATAAAAAATCCCCATGCAACTGTTTGTTTTAGAAAAAAAAAAGCTAAGAGCAAGCAGACACCCAAGAAGCAAGTATTCAGCCTTCAAACAATCTAAAAAACCCAGCACTCAATAAAACACACATGAGTTTTAATTTGTCTCTGCCATATATGCTTTGTTGACAAGCAGTGATAAATGATCTCCAAACTATACACCTTTCTGCGGCTGAAACACATCACATGTGCTCTTAAATGCAAAGAATAATACTGTTACAAACCTAAACATATTGTTTTCCACATGTGATAGGAGCTGCTATGCAGAAAAGAATTGAAAGATGCAACAATTTTTGTTCTTATGTGTGTTTATCCATTAATTCAAAAAATGGCAGCTGTTTTCAGTCTTATGAAAGAGTAGGAAAAGAAAGGAAATGCTGAAAATATTTTGTACTCTGTAGAAGCGGTGAGGTAAGGTTACTTACATCTAGTATATGCGCATGTGTTCGCACATAAGCCAGAAACATATAGAGGCATATATATATATGGAAACATAAATACGAACAGCTTTTTAAATAGTGATACTTTTGCTACAAAATAGGTATTTTTGAAGATACACAAAAGCTACTGTTAGTAACCAAGCAGAAAAAGAAATACATTCTTCTTGTTCTTTTTTTTTAAAGTGATTTGTTCAATGGCTTTTTACTACAGACCATTTAACTTGCTCTCTCCTTCAGTGACAGAAGACAAATCAAAAACTGTCAGGTATTTTAAACTGTGATCTGCACTACACTTGAAGTTTGAACCACAGCTCAGAATCATTCGATTCAGACCTAAAATTGTTGCTATTTCTAGATATGTCACAAAATTCAGCTCAGCTAGAAGTACATGGATTCTGCCTAATTCCAACATAGGACAAAAAGTTGTTCAAGGCAAAGATTTGCTAAAAAGCCATAAGGCCCATGAATAATTCAAATAGCAATGTATTATCATCTCCTCATGTCAGAAATTGTGGTGATTCATCTACTAAGTCTCCTTCCCATGCAACTGCCTGTTTTTACCTATGCAGATTTCATCTATTTTACCCTTAAAAGAATGGTGTATTCCCTGCCTTTTCTCTGGTTCCTACTCCCAGTCTGATTCCCAAATTCACCCAGAAGCTGCTTGCCAGTTCCCCCTACTCCCAGAATGGATCTCACATCCCCCCAGAAAATGCACCTTCTCCTTCCCTTTTTGCAGCAACCTTCAGCATCTTGTTAAAGCTGCTTTAGCTCACTCACTAGCCCTCCTGAAGGCATAGTTTCCCACTGCACTCCTGACTTCTCAATCATTTGCTATGCACAGATGAGGGGTCTCTCTCACCATATATTTTAATGCATTCAGTCAATGAACAGAATTCATTACAAATGATGCGCAACTACATTTAGTTATGAGGATGACATTAGTTGTCAGCAAAAGTTGCAAATACTGCTGTCAGTAACAAGTTCCATCACTAAATCCAGCTATAAATATTTTTCTATTGTCAACTGTGAAGATGACGGTACTCCATTTGAACATGCAGAGATACATCTAGAGTCACAACTTGTTTGCTTACCTTGAGCAAAATTTCTCCAGGAAAGTCTTTAATAAAAGCATAATGAGTTACAGAAAAGTTCTGGGTGCAAAATGGGACACAAGAGATGAGGAAAGAAAAGATACCATGTCTCTGCAAGTATTTTTCTACTTAGTACTGGAAAAACAGACACTCCCAGAAGCAGCAGAAAATACCAGCTGCAACACTGAGTTTGCTACAGCAGCATCCATCCCATAAAAAATGCCCTAGAGCATCTAATGTATGTGAAGAAGAAACTCCTAATGTCATGCTTTTTGAAGGACTTACTTCTATTGACCCTTCAAAATGATTCTGCATCTATTCCTGTCATTGCTGAACATGGAGATTGCACCAAAGGAAAAATATTCCAAAGGAAAGCCCCATCAGGAGTCAAAAGAATTTATACAGTGCAAAAATCAAATCCTATACTCTGAGTCTGAAATAATACACCTTCCATCTTCTGATCAGCAAATAAATCATTGTTAGTAAATACAATGAAAAGGAGAAAAAGGACACTGCACTTTATTTGAAATATGCTGCCCATAGTAGATTTTGTATTCCTTTTGTTATTCAGTATGTTTTGCTGCACTACTTGCCTAGATTAAGAATGTCTCAATCTACATACTTATAATTTAAAACCATGATTCCCCCTAAGGGAACACAATGGGAGTACATGATGTTAATTAGCCTTATGGTACTATATCCCAGTTTCGCATTCAGTACACCACTGTTGCTGCATTCCCAATGCTTATTTCTTCAACCTCTTATGAAAAGGATCTGCACTTATTCAACTTGGAGCATATTACTTTCCCATAAGGGAAAAAGATTCATGTAAAACCTACTGGCCTGAAGTGAACACCACTAAAACATTAATGCACTGTTCTTTATATAGGCTTCCCTTTTATGTTCATTTTATCCCAGTGCTATGTGAAACTGCTTGACGTGTTTTGTTTGGCTGGTCTTTCAAAGAGTGCAAATTTCACTCAGTCCAGCTTCTAGGCCCCTGCAGCCCATTCATCCAATTAAAGAACTGCAGTATGAAAACAGAAAAAGTGCCTTGCAGAGCTTCAGAAATATTGTCTCTCAGGAAGGCCGCCCGCAAAAAGTGGACAAATCCATTGGGCAAGCTGGTGCATTCCAATAGAATAAAATTGCTCCTTAAAGTCTCTTTATCCAACATGGATTACTGACTCCTGATAGCTGTAGGTTAGTTGAAGGCAGAGTCTATCAGAGGCAGGAAAGCTCTTCTTACCTTTTAATATAACAAATCCTCCACCTATAATCTATAAAAAAAGCCACTAGGAGTTCATTCATTTCTACACCCCTTTGCTGCCTTTCAGTTTCAGTAATGCTAAGCACAATTTGGTACTCTTTTCAGCCCACTATAGTTTTCATACATGTTCACATGCTAAAATGCCCTTGGTAAATGCCATTGACTAAATGAGTTCACATTTAGACTTGTTTGAATGAATCTCAAATTTACAATAAATATGCTATAAACTGAAGAATTTTGCAGATTAAACAGGTGTAAAAACTGGCTTCTACAGCCCCCTGTGGGGCATCCACATCTCTTGGATAATAGTGGGACAGCTTGTTCAGAAGTTCCTTTTCCCCCCCGTGGCTAGGAAATGTTTCTAAGAAATCTATTCCCACTGCTTCTCTTTTTCTTCTCCGTTTAAAAAGTAAGTCCTTGCTATTCTCACATGGGATATACGTATCACCATACTTCAGTGATGTAACTTGAGATATAGGACAGTAAATTGCCAAAATAGACCATATCCTGATACAAAAAAAAAAAAAAATCCAGTCACTTCCTGCAGGCTTTAAACCTTCTAATTATAAACAAAAATGTTGATAAGAAGCCTGGACTTCTAATTCATATTTAACAAACAAGATTCTTGGCAGAGCTTATTGCAAACCTAATGTGAGAGGAAGGAAAACCCAGTGGTCCTATCTGTATTCTTTACAAATTTGTTCATGGAGCTGTCACATACTGGCAAGGAATGCCTCAGTTTTTGTTCCAATATATTTGTGAAAGTTTTAACCTTGCATTCAAAAGCCTTCTGTAGCTTCTTAGAAACCAATTCTTTTCTTTATAAATACATAAAAGTGAAATGTAGCACTGAGAATATACTCCCATGCCTTTTTTTTTCCCTGCAGTATTATCATGACCATTTTAATATCAGACAATGCTTTTTAATTAATTTGCAATTACTAACCCAGAAGCATTTATTAAGAGAGAGATTAAGCTAAGAACTAGCTTAATTGAATAATTATTACTACAGATTTGCTTGCTGCTGGAATTTGTCATTATTTTCTACTAACAGAAAGATAGTAACTTTCTGACCAGAATATCATAATTAGTGATTTTACAAACATGTCTAGGTGAATATATTCCATGATTTAATTTAAATATAAACTAAAACATTTGGATGCTTTCCCTGAAATTTGCTGTGACAGCTTATGAAAAATTATTGAAAAAATTCCTAGATAGAAGGGAATCTTCTATCGTTATTCTCTGTATGCTGGTACAATATGAATAATTAATTACTCAAAATTATTTGCTAATTTCTGAATTCTAAATGCCCTTACAATACATACAAAGGAATACATATACCTATGTATAAATATTTGATTTATAGAATTTTCCTTCTCTGCTCATTTGCTGAAGTCATTGTTTTGTCCATGCACCACTAATGATCAATATAAACTTGGAATGCACCTAAAAAAAGGCACTTAGAGTAGACTTACATTTCAGTTCTCATAAATAAGTATGAACTGTTTAGTTTATACTTCAAGTAACTTTAAATACAGGCGGTCAAGTGAGAATCTATTTTTCTCATCAATGAGTATTATTAAATATGTTCTTTCTATCCAGTTATACATGAGAGAAGCTAATAAAATCTTTTCCTTCAAATGAGATAAACTAGATGAAAATAGGCAGCTTACAAATTAAATGCTTATTTACTGTATGACAAGTTAAAAAAGAATTCTTCCTTAAATAAGGCAAATTATGGTTAAATTAAATCCATCAATATCTTTGATGACAGCAGAGTCAAACATAATGAATTATAGAAAATAATTAAAAATTCAAACAAAGCATTCAGTAGAATAAAATTTGCTGTCAAAGGATCTGGACTGGCAAATCAAACACCTGCCCAAACTAATAATGGTTAAAGACCATATTCCATAAGCATGTAGTTGATGGAAAATGCTGAAGTAAATTCTTAAAATAGTTCCCTTCTTGGAAAAAAAAAAATAGAGAAAAAGAAAGTATTAAAAAGTTCAGAATACTTCAACTTGATAAGACTAAAATACTACAGTGGTATCCCAGAAATCTGTATAGGATTAAACTATATGATATCAGAGGTATCACATTCCCACTTGTGATATCCATTCCCACTGCAGGCTCCTTACTCCCCATTTTCCTTTTGCTGCTTCTCAAAGCATCCCACATGGCTTGTGCAAGTCACTCGCTCATCAGCCTCTGCAACAGCCCTCTCTTTTTCAAGGTTATCTCTACGGTAAACTTAAAACGAAACGTAGTAACTGTGAAACCATTGGATTGCAAGCCTAAGACTACAGTATTCTCAGAAGTTCATTAGTGGATGAAACTGTTAGATCCCAAATTAAAAAATATACTTAGGCACCTTTCCCTTATTTAAATCTTACATTGCAGCTGCATTTAGGGAGATATCAATATCCCTTTATTGCTGATAGGCTGAAAAACATTCTCCAGAACCAACTGTTAAGTGAATAAGAATTAAATCATGTTCTGAACTCCCAGAAAAATTATTTGCCTGCCTCATAGTAAAATTAATGACCTGAACAATTTTATTTGCTAATATATGGAATCTGCAAAGCCAGAGCTTTTATTGTCTTCAACTAGACCTGTAGGACAAGAACACTTGAGAAGAAAGCATGGCTATAAATACAAACTTTGGATGTCAGCTACCAACTGGCATTATAAAAAAATGTCCTTTTTCAGCTAGGAAGACCTTATGACTTCTTAGACTTTGGGGCTGTGCGCTGAATAGATAGTGTCTTCTGAGATGACAGTGAAGCAGAAACAAGATGATACATTTAATCATATTCAAAAAAAAGCATGATCACCTCCAGCACCTCATAGCAAGTGTTGTTACAGTATAAATTCAGTCAAGACGAAAGGGGAGATCTGTACTCACTGGCTCACAGTTTGAACTCACACTGGAAATCAAAATTTTTGACAGCCCCCTTGTTCAAGTTCAGCACAAGTTAGGAATGAGACAACTGGATCATCAGTTGCAGAAACTTTTACACACTCAGTGGAAAAAAACTGGGGTGAAATTACTGCTGGCACAGAAGCTGTATGGATGCAGTCACTGGCCCAGTTCATTCCTCAGTTTGACGATCTTTATTTTCAGATCTCACACCTACCTACCTTGGCCTTAATGTAGCACCACAGTAGAGATTCGTGGGGTAGAGGTGATCTGTGACTGCTTCCACATTGCCCAGAGTTTGCTGTGGATGAGAGACAAAATATGCATGAGACGTTGAAAAGTTTGAGTTTTGCCAAGCACGTGAGACGCAGACCCACAGGATCAAGTACTAGAGCACACATACGCCCATGTGCAACCTTAGCTATTAAGACAGCATATACACATCCAAATAAATTTGTTGTCTGTATCATCGGGTACTTGTTTATTGTGACATATTGTCCTGGTTTGAGGTAAAAGAAACCAATTTTCTGTTTTATAGTTTTACTTTCTTAGCTAGGCCTCTTCTAACTAACTAAACTCTGAAATTAACAGCACATTGTTCAGAGCTGTTCTGTCTCACAGTGATAAGACCTGTTTATACCAAGGGATGGTATGCAGAGAGGCCCTTGTTTAGACTTATTGCTGGAAGAACCAAGGTCAGATAATTTTCAGCATTTGCCGTTGGGGGGTCCCACCTGCAAGGAGGAGCGGACAGGACAGGTGACCCAGAACTGACCAACAGGGGTATTCCATCCCATCCGCATCATGCCCCGTATAAAAGCTGAAGGATCAACAGGTCAACGCCCCTTTTTTTCTGCCCTTTCGCCCCTTCTTCGATGGCTGACATCCAAGGAGGACTCTGCTTGTTCGTCTGCCTTTGATCCTGATCCGAGCGTTCCTGACTCCAGATCTGGAATCCAGCTCCTGTCGATCACTGAGTCCAGTTTGGGACTTTTCCTGAAGCCTGCTGGTGATGTGGTCATCATCCTGGGAGCTTGATACAGTTTTGTATATACTGTATACTCCCTTTTTCCCTTTTTCCTAAATTTCATTTTTATTATATTACTTATATTTTCATTAAAGTAGTTTAGTTTGTTCTAAACTCTTGAATCTCTTTAACTCCTTCCTCTCCTCTCTGACCAAAAGGGGGGAGGGGGGAACATCTGTCAATCAGGTTTTGGTAAATTTGGCTGAAACCACGACACATATGAATGTTTTTGACATCTACTAACTAAAAAACTTAAATGCAGTATTTTCCAATGAGGATATACACGAGTCTCTCAGTAGGCCGTAGGCCCCGTCTTCTCCAAGTACCACATCTAGCTAATGGATGTGGCAACATCACAGTCCCCTTTGCTCCCATCAGTCTGGAGTGCTGGTTGCAGGAGAAACATTGATTTGGACTCCTGAAGTACATTTTTGGTTAGCAAGTAACTGGATTGCATGGAGTACTGGATTTTATGCATTACTTTCTGATAAGCACAGCTAGATTAAATTAGTCCAGAAATAGAAAAGATAATGAATACCATACAAGTGTGGACATCTAAATTATTATTAAGAACTGCAGCTGATCCACAGTAATTTCTCAGTCCCTTGTTGTGAGAAGCATGTGGGATGTACTCAATCCCCTTGCTTTGATATTATTTCTATCCCTTCCTTCAGTTTGCAGCACTGTAATGGAGTTCTTTGAAAACAACTGAGTTGGGAATCAAACAAAGAAACAGGACCATGTGCTAAAGTGCTAAAAATGTTGGAAAAAAACCCAAATTTGGCAGATAAATTCAATGTATAGAAATATGATGATTAAATATAAAAAGATAATTTAAAAAATATTTCTACCTCCATAAATTTATAATCTGATAAAAGAAGAGAAAAAGTAGCACGTATGATGTTGTATGAGAGGAAACTTTGAAATCTTAATGCTAAATGTGGATTTTTTGTTTTTTCTTTTTCTTTGTGAAAAGGGGTCATGGAAGTTGGGCCTGTAATACTATGGCAGTTAAGTCACAGTTACTAAGAATTCTAACCTGTGTGTTCTCATCCCGTATCTTTCCTCTCTTTCAGCTTAATCCTGATCAGGGTTTCCGTTACCTTTCCAGGGCTCAACACAGTGGACTTGTTCTATTTCTCAGTCTGCTGAAAAGGGAAGCCCACAAGCCCACTTTCTTTATCAGAATGTTCATCTAGACCTCTCCTGGCATCTTACACTCTTTTTCTATTCTGAAAGGGCTTGTCAGGCTACAAGATGACATGCACCAAGTCATCACATTTCCTTTTTCTGCACCTCCAGCTTGGAAGAAGGTTTATGCAGCAACAACAGTCTGCTCTTCTCTGCATTGTTTTTCCTATTTATTTATGTTGTGTTTCTGCCACAGTGACTTAATTTGTGCAACTGATGGTATTGTCTCACCCACCTTCCTGCTGCCAGCAGGAAAGGAATTAATGCTTGGCACTGATGGCTGCTGGTGAGGCTAAACACTTAGGTTTTATTTAACTCAATTTTATCCTTTCTGTTCTGTCCTCTAGGATTGGCATTAATGCCCCACAGGCAAATGAAATGCAGTGTTCCAAAACTACTTATTTGCTATGGGATTTATTTGCTACATAAATGTTTTTCATTCTTCCCTACCTTTCAGCAAGCTGTTCACCATAAATATTTTTGTTGCTGTTGAGAAATAACAACAAAAAATATTATGTACTACATTGTGTCAAAAATCTCTTTTTCAATTGCACAGAAAAAGAAAGGGCATGTGGAGAGAGGAGGAAAGGAGGAATTCACCCATTGCACATTTCTCAGATCACTCTGAGCTCACCTGGGAAAGACAGAGACCGAACTCTACCTCTCAGTGGGGAACTCAATTAGGCTGCCCACTGCCATTTCCTTGGGGATTACTCTCACCACCAATTCCTTGGTTATTCTGATTAGATGTTTCTTGATTTTCAACCACTTATTTTTGAGTAAATAAATACAAATTCATGCAGGACACATAGAGAAAAGATGCTGTCTTTGTGGTAGATTCTCGAGATGGGTGGTGGGACACCCAGATTAAAAACCAACAGATTAAAATTCATCAAGTATTTCATTACTTCATGTATAGCAGAACAGTGATTACAAAAAAGTATGGAAAGGACCGATACAGCGTGATGCTAGCTACTGAGATCTGAGACCCTTCTGATATAATTTGTATCAGAGACTTTGGGGTTGAAATAATCAAAACATTCTGAGAAAAACTGCAAAATAATCCAAAGACCCTTATCCTTTTCTCTCTAGCATAGCTTGGGATGTTTGCTTGAAGCAGATAGTACATACAAAGTGAGCTAAGAATGAAGAAAAACAAACAGGTGGTTTTGATCTCCTTCTTCTCTGCTTAATCCCTTTATCCAATTCTGTTTCTCCATTGACTGGAATGCTGACAACTTTAACTCAGATGTGGTTTATAAGCCATTACCACCCAGTGTATTTCCATCTTACTTTCTTTGTTGCCCACAAAGTTCCAATTTTGGCACAGCAGTGCCAGCTCACCCACACTGAGTTCTCAGAACCACCCAGGAACCCTTGGTAATGCCAAAGGTGGCATTGGGATGTGGCAGGTTAAGTGCTGTTGCCATTTTCAGCCAAAACAGAGTAGCAGAAGAGGAGGACTTGTACAGCACTTCTGCTGATCTCCCAGCCAAGGGACTCTGTCCTAGCAAGGGCATCAATATGGCTGCCCCAAACTTGATTTGACAACAGAAGAGGACATGGATGCAGGACTTGTTTCAAGTTTAAGGTCTTTTGTGTTTGTAGCTGACAGGCTGAAGAGAACTGCACCACAGGCAGCAGAAATGGGTCAAGCACTGGTGATGGGACATCACACTGTGAAGAAAAGCACTGAAGGGGAGAATCTTTAACATCATTAAAAAAAAGAAGTGTCTTCTTTTAAATTCAGAAACATGATTAGAGATTGAACAGTTGATTCTAAAGTGACACAGAAAAAAGGCTTGCTAAGGATTAGGCAATAGACACAAAAAGAGGAAGGTTAAAAACAAAAGGAAGCATTTTTCCAGAGCATCTCTGCAATGCTGAATAAACACAGAATAAGAGTAAACATAAATAATGATAATTTATAACGCAAGACAACGAAATTAAAAGAGGTGATCCTTCAGTAGCAATGATATACAACACTGAAAACAAGGAAAAATCAAGGTAACGTGAAAAACGGTGCAGTTAGTATGTATAAAGGATTAAAAATATCACCTAGAAACTGCATGTGCTCTTGTGATGAACAGATAGATTTCCTTTTAACACAAAGACCTTCTTTTATTACCAGACAGAGGGTACCTTTGGAATACTTTGAAGAGCTCAGAGCACCTAATTATTATTTTTTTTAAAGCGACAAATCCTTACAGTCCAGCAGAGGTAACCAAACATTCAAGACTTTTAATTATTCAAAAAAATTAAAGTTGTTAAGCCTGTCATCTTTGACAAAGAGAAGCCAAAAGAAGATCAGCAAGACAAACTGTTCCAAAGGGAATAAAAAGGCAATAAAAAGGCAATTTGTTAAAGCTAGCAGCAAAAAAAAGTTAAAGATAACTAAAGAAAACACATGGGAAAAAAAAAAAAAAAAAAAACAAAG
>VZRU01018426.1:130871-152800 GCA_013398155.1 Pedionomus torquatus | reverse complement strand
CCACAAAGTTCCAATTTTGGCACAGCAGTGCCAGCTCACCCACACTGAGTTCTCAGAACCACCCAGGAACCCTTGGTAATGCCAAAGGTGGCATTGGGATGTGGCAGGTTAAGTGCTGTTGCCATTTTCAGCCAAAACAGAGTAGCAGAAGAGGAGGACTTGTACAGCACTTCTGCTGATCTCCCAGCCAAGGGACTCTGTCCTAGCAAGGGCATCAATATGGCTGCCCCAAACTTGATTTGACAACAGAAGAGGACATGGATGCAGGACTTGTTTCAAGTTTAAGGTCTTTTGTGTTTGTAGCTGACAGGCTGAAGAGAACTGCACCACAGGCAGCAGAAATGGGTCAAGCACTGGTGATGGGACATCACACTGTGAAGAAAAGCACTGAAGGGGAGAATCTTTAACATCATTAAAAAAAAGAAGTGTCTTCTTTTAAATTCAGAAACATGATTAGAGATTGAACAGTTGATTCTAAAGTGACACAGAAAAAAGGCTTGCTAAGGATTAGGCAATAGACACAAAAAGAGGAAGGTTAAAAACAAAAGGAAGCATTTTTCCAGAGCATCTCTGCAATGCTGAATAAACACAGAATAAGAGTAAACATAAATAATGATAATTTATAACGCAAGACAACGAAATTAAAAGAGGTGATCCTTCAGTAGCAATGATATACAACACTGAAAACAAGGAAAAATCAAGGTAACGTGAAAAACGGTGCAGTTAGTATGTATAAAGGATTAAAAATATCACCTAGAAACTGCATGTGCTCTTGTGATGAACAGATAGATTTCCTTTTAACACAAAGACCTTCTTTTATTACCAGACAGAGGGTACCTTTGGAATACTTTGAAGAGCTCAGAGCACCTAATTATTATTTTTTTTAAAGCGACAAATCCTGACAGTCCAGCAGAGGTAACCAAACATTCAAGACTTTTAATTATTCAAAAAAATTAAAGTTGTTAAGCCTGTCATCTTTGACAAAGAGAAGCCAAAAGAAGATCAGCAAGACAAACTGTTCCAAAGGGAATAAAAAGGCAATAAAAAGGCAATTTGTTAAAGCTAGCAGCAAAAAAAAGTTAAAGATAACTAAAGAAAACACATGGGAAAAAAAAAAAAAAAAAAAAAAANAAAGATAAAACACATGGGAAAAAAAAAAAAAAAAAAGACAAAGCTGAGAAAGAAACAGTCAGGGTAACATAGGATTACAAAAAAAAAAGTATATTTTGTATGGCAAACGTGGTAGAAAGTGAATAGGGGGTGTCAGTGCACTCAGTCCCGACTGGGGCAACCCTGTGTTGCCACTGCCATGGGGCAATTGTCCCCATTCCCCATTGTGTATCATAACAACACTATCCATCACTACTTACCCTTGTTATGTCATTAACAGGAGAACCACTGTTTTACTAGATTAATATTTAAACTCTGTGGTTTCATAATTCCTTTTGTCCACCAGAGAAATGTTTACACGAAGTCTGAAGGAGTCCCTCCCAAAGACAGAAAGGATGAAAAAGCAGCTTTAGGAACAAATGCAAGGAAAGGACTTGCATCCTTTTGCTTTCTTCAGACAGGAAGACATGTTTCCTTCATAAAAGGAACTCCTTGCCAAGAAAATTGTAAAATTAACAAGTTTGAAATAAGAAAAAAGTTTTGGAAAAAGCTAATGGAGAAAAAATATTATCTTAACTGAAAATAAGCCAGCTCATTTTCCAATTCTATTACTGTGATTTTGTCATGATGATTTAAGACAACTACAATTTTGAAGTGCATTCCCTTTGGAAAAAAGTTTGGTAAGCTTGAATAAAAGAGAAGTAACTTTTGAATTACAAATAATTATGGGTTTAGATACTGAGATTTTAACTACAACATGTTTTCCTCTCTGCTTCTAAATTGGTTACTTTGTTCAAAAGCACTGCATTATTTAAGATCAGCAATGACAAGACCAGCACTCCAAACTCATCTACCCTTTTCAGAACAGACTTGCCTCTTGCTGTGTTCCTCTGAAGTGTATTCCTCTTCATTTCGGTTTTTAAAAAGTGAAAACAAAAACGTTTCATTTTCTTGAGTACATATATTATAAAAATTTCCATAATGGCAGCACCAGTGAGGAAATGGGAAAAGCTAAAAAAACCTACATGCTTTAAAACACCAAATGCACTTTGAATGGCAACAACTTCATAGAGGTTTTGGACTGACTTCTTCCTGTTGAACTAAGCAGACCAGCTTTCACTCCTCCTTCCCAGGACAGCATGAAGACAGAAGGAAGCTAAGGTCTTACACAGACCCTTCTTTCTTGTCCTTTCAGTTTCTATCCATAAGTCTTTATTAAGAAGGGCTGACTGATGGACTGTTTTCCAGAATATTGCTTCTTTTTCCCCCACTTACCTGAACCTACAGAAAACCCCCTTCAATGGTGATTTTCCTCTTTCAAGTGCATGCAGAGGAAGTCAAGCAAACTTTGCAATGCTTTCAGCACTTTGTACTGCTTCCATATCACAAAAGGGGATCTAGGCTTCGATAGTTTAAAAAAAACTTCCTGAACAATTCATATTCTAGCCTATAAAACAAGTAAGAATGTCTTCCCAATAATTATTTCAAAAAACAATTTCTTAGGGCTTGATTTCCAATTCAATTCAACAATAAATCTAGTAAGAAATTTATATGACTTAATTTAAAGCATCTAATTGAATGATTTAGCTTTGTGTAAATGTAATGAGCCATTTCATAAAATCAATAACATTGTAAAGTATAAACTAAATTATTATAAATGAAGGCAATAAAAAACAGAACTGCTCTGAATTAGGAAGGGTGACACTTGATTAATGGGTTATTATTGTAGCTTGCAATAGAGCAGGCAGAAGATACTGGGATGAAATTTTCAAAGGTACAAAGGTTTGCTGCCCAGCATGCACAGAGCATGTATGCTAGGAGTGTAACTTGCAAAAACAGTGGAGATATTCTCAAAAACATAAGCTGTTGTGGTGTGACTCTTAAGTTCCTGAGGATGCCAGTCCACATAGGGCAGAGAATCAGAGAATCATAGAAACATCCAGGCCAGAAGGGACCTCCAAAAGTCAGCTAGTCCAACCTCCTCAAAATTGCAGGGTCACCCCCAACTTGACCAGGTTGCCCAGGGCCTCATCGATCCTCACCTTGAATATCTCCAGGGAAGGGGCCTCAACCACCTCCTTGGGCAACCCGTTCCAGTGTTCCACCACCTTCATAGTGAAGAATTTGTTTTTAATATCCAATCTATATCTGCTTTTCTCCAACTTAAAGCAATTGCCCCTCTTCTTATCACTGCAGGCCTTTGTAAACACTCTCCCCAGCCTTCCTGTAGGCTCCCTTCAGGTACTGGAAGACTGCTATTAGATTTCCTCAGAGCCTCCTCTTCTCCAGGCTTAACAACCCCAGCTCCCTCAGCCTACCCTCGTAGCAGAGGTGCTCCAACCCCCTGATCATTTTAGTGGCCCTCCTCTGGACCTGCTCCATCAGGTCCATATTCTTCTTATATTGAGGGCTCCAGACCTGCATGCAGTACCGCAGGTGGGGTCTCACTAGAGCAGAGCAAAGCAGCAGAACCACCCCTCTGGATCTGCTGGCAACACATCTTTTGATGCAGCCCAGGATGCGAATGGCCTTCTGGGCTGCAAGTGCGCACTGCCTGCTCATGTCCAGCCTCTTGTCCATCAGCACTCCCAAGTCCCTTCCTTCAGTGCTGCTTTCTAATACCTCATACCCCAGTCTGTACTGATAGTGAGGATTGTTCCGGCCCAGGTGCAGAACCCTGCACTTGCTCTTGTTGAACCTCATGAAGTTCTGCCTCTGCTTCAGCCCGATAGTGTTAAGACAGCAGCTGCACCAGAGCATAGGGCAGGTTGCTGGGCACAGGTGGCTTCTTGAGCCAGAGCCACCTAAGCACGTGGGCAGAAAGATATAGTTCCTGTCTATACACACCTCTGTTAGTAATGTCTGTAATGTCTAATATAGGAATTTGACTAGAAAGCTGTGTTCAAACAAATGCTGTTAAAACTTACATGTCTATATTTTCATGAGTAAGGTCTTAATAAATTCTTATACCTTTTTATCAAATACATAGTAAATTCCTTCTCTGAATTAACACATTTAGAATATTGTTATTTAGGCAAACAGCTACTTCTAAGCGTTATTTGATAATGAACAAAAATGAAGGGCTAAAAGCAACTTATAAAAGTGAACACTAAAGTGTGACAAATATAGCTTACTTTACAAACCTGAAATATATTTCCCTTATCTGTCCACATGGCCACATACCTCCAAATTTTTAAGCACCATAAAAACTGAGTTCCAGATCGCAGCTTCTGGGACAAACTAGTAATTCGGCATTTAGAAATGCTGCATCTATTTTTCTTCTTTTCTCCAGTAACGTACAATATACTCAGAAATTTTCAGAAAAGCTTACTGCTTAATCACATGGATGGAATTTCATTTGCAAAAAATGCAGAACAGTACCATATGCTTAAACTGGTATTTCACTGCATGCATAACAAAATTTTAATATATATTCACATATATATATCTCAATACATAGTATATGGGCATATGCAAATATTCATGCCAATAATATGTTAGTATTTTATATAAATACATGTTATGCAATATATATTCTATGCAACATATAACATGCAACAATATAAATATATCATATAATAATATGATGTATATTTATAGCTGGAACATAAGAATATATGTATTATATTATATATGTAATGTTATATATTATAGTTGGAACATTGGAAGTTCCGTTCAAGCATGAGAAAAAAACTTTTTGTGGTGAAGTTTGATAAGGGGTCTAGTAGGTTTTTTTTGTTATAGATAAGGAGTGAAACCTTAGAGCAGTTTTGTCTAGTTTTAAAGCTTTCAGATGTTAGCTTATCTCGAAGAACTAACCCTCTAGGAGCAGAACAGGAGTAAAACAGAAGTCAAGGCCACAAAACTCACTGAAACCAGACCTGGGGTCTGCATGAGCTCCAGGCATGATCTGAGCTTGCGCAAGATACCAGGGGTGAAAAGTTTACAATGAAGACTACTAACTTCATGACCGAAACCCCCTAACGACCACTACCAAGAAGTACAGCACAGACACAGAGGGGCGGAGAACTTATTTTAATATGAAGCAGGAATAGCTACTGAATATGTATAGGCGTATTATGTATCTCGTGAATACGTAATATTTAGTGCATATAACTGCAGAAAATGACTGTGCTCAGCGTGCACACCTTTGGGAACGATCCTGTGTGCATCCAGCACTGACTAAACATACCTCCTTTATAACCCTCTAAGGTTGTGAAGCTGTTGTTCCACGCATCAAGGTTGCCAGAGCAATGGAACAGGCTGCCCAGGGAGGCTGTGAAGTCTCCTTCTCTGGCGACTCGCCTGGATGCAGTTTTGAGTCATGTCCTCTAGGCAATCCTGCTTTAGCAGGGGAGTTGGACTAGATCTCTGGAGGTCCCTTCCAACTCTGACAATTCCGTGATTCGGTGATTATTTATATATTTGCTATATATTCAATGTCATGTATATGTGTACATATCTCAACTTAGAGCATAAACAACTAATGAGCTGCTGAATTATATTTAGAACTAAAATATAGCTATATTAAACAGTCATGTCTTGATCCTGACACAAGCAATTCATATGCTTAAGACTGTCCATATCAACTTCAAATATGAAATCAATGAGATTCAGGATGTAGCTTCAGGTACAGCCTAGGTATTAAAGACATACAGCCACGTTTCAATCAAAATGGTATATTACCCTACACATTTCATAAAATTTATTAGCAAAGATGTATTAGAAATATTTAAGCACATTGCATACCAACATCACTACCTCTAATGAAACAAGTAGACTGATTTATCTATATTTGTAATGAACTTTATATTGTTGTGACGAACGTTATTTTACACTGGAGATATATTCTTATGCAGTTACTGTTGCCTCATAACACCTTCAGAATTTGAGAAGTATGATGGTAATTATAGTAAATATTTAAAAAGTAGTTTTACATGTGAAGATCCTTGACACTTACAAAAATGATATTTCTGGCATTGTAGGTGGAATAGTAAACAACAGTGTATTAAGTTTTCCTGTGCTCTGAAAAATCATACTCTTCTAATAGCAATCAACAATTTTCCTTGGTCCACCTCTGAACGCCCTTTGATGAAAAAGTATTTTCAATAAAAAATCTAAACCTAGAAATAATGGGTTTTTTTAAGAAGTTTTGTATCTGTGTTGTCTCATTTTCACATTAGGGGAACAGACAAATACTTTATTAATTACAAGTGTTTGTTGACAGACTGAGCTATGAATAGAATTAGCTGGATGTATTTTGGCTTTAAAGTTACCAGCTTAAAAAAAGAGCTGAGAAGAATCATATTGTTTTCACTACATAACAGAATTAAACAGGAACCTTTTGTTTGGTTTCTGTCAGTGATCCCACACCTGCAGGAACAATCTGAGGACAACTTAAATAAAGAAAAGGTAACACAAGAAGTGCAAGAGTTCTGCTTACACCAGAAATTTTGGCACTTTCAACAGGATAATATTTCTGACTTAAAACATATCACAAAATGCAAACTATTATATGAGGTGGAAAATAACTGATTAAGAGAAGAGAATGCCGCCACAGGCAGAAAGCACCTCGATCTACAATCCTGCTTGGAAAACACGGAGGAACATGAAAAGCAAAAGCATAGGTCTGCCTCGAGCCAGAACAGATTAATAGAGGGAAACAATCAATGATCCGAAAAAGCTATGTGCAAAATCAAGCCACATGCTCACTGAGCTACAGATTTATAGCCAAATCCAGATCTTAAATTTGTCTCTAAAATGGACAAACAATGGAGGGCAACAAGTCTTTTCCAAAGGCAAAAGCAGCTCACCTACTATTATTTCTTATATAATGGAGGAAAGAGAGACATCTAGCTGCTAAAAGGAAATTAGCAGGATACACTGTAAACAAGACCACATTTAGCAGCACCCCCCTATGTGTCCTTGAACCTTGAACTGTGCCAGTGGGGCAGTCTGTGGGGTCAGAAACTGGGCAACATCAGCAAAAGCAGCAGGTTATGCTACAGTGACTGCCTCAAAAGCCAACAGATTTTCACAAGGGAAGATAAATAAAGGTAAAGGATTGCTTGTCTCTGAACTGGAACAGAGCAGCTTTCAGTCCAGAAACTAAAAGAAAGATTGCTTTCATTCACATGAATGATGATAGCCAGAAATCTAGCTAGAGAGAGGATGAAGAAAACATTTTTTTATATTGCAGAGAATTTGACTGGTCTGTGGAGAGAAGATAAGAAAAGCCTGGTCAACTGAGCACCTGAACACCAAAGGAACACGAGCAGTTTTGCTCAGAATGGGATACAGAAGTTAGGCAGGGAACAATAGGGAATGATTAATCAGGTCTCTGACAAACTAAATATTTAAAACATTCAAAATACGTTCCAGTGGGATTTCCTCCTGAGCTGAGGGTTTCCTGTTTTGTGTAGAGCAGTATTTCTTCCTGTCTCCACAAAGGTGTTGATCAGAGGCTGCATTTTCACTTGTGTCTCTCTGGACAAAACACTGCAACAAAATGCTAAAGATGTGGTAGGTAGGGCACCTTCACCGACATCCAGCTGAGTCCATGTGGAAGGAGAAGAGCGCAGGGTTTTCACCGATACAAAAATACCCTTCCCTTTCACGCCTGATAAAATCAAACACTCAGGACATCTAGCTACACCTGGTTTATTTTTCACATAAACAAGAGTTTTGTGTAGCATTGGGTAATGCTACGGTTTAATCAATTCGATTTTCATCAGTGTCCTTGTCTCTGCCACCGATATGGTCTGCTCCATGACCTTGATTCAGGATGCCTTCTACACACACACAGTTTTTCAGATCTTCATAAGAAATTATTCAGATCTGAATGCCAGGATTCAGGTCAATGATTTACTGTTACATACAATGTAAGCTAGCATTCTCCAAAGAAATAAATATGCACAATGTATACAACATCTCACACTTCTACGTATTTAAGGGATAGAATACATCTGTGAATGAACTAATGCATACAAGCATTGACTATTTTAGAATAGCTTTTTTCTACAGGCGAATGATGCACTTTGTTGTCTACTTTAAAATCAGCACATTGACAAATTAAAGGGTACAAAACAGAAAAAAATTCACACTAATCACCAGTGTCCCTGCACAGTATCTCACATCTGCACACACAATTGACGTTGGTGTAGAAGAACTTTAGCTTTTTATTGAGATGCAATCAGTCACAAAACTAATAAAAAACTATCCTAAACTTCCACATATGGAGAGACATTACCAACTGAGCATTGCATACCAGCAACAATCTCTTTGGTTTAAATTGGATCCTTCATAAACTGCACTATTCTTTTGTCACACCTGAAATGCTTGCTGTAGAGCCTACCACCTACATGTTCAACAAGCACTACAAAAGGAGACTGAAGTTAAATTATGCTGTTCAGTTTCTCCGTTAATATCTACTATCTACTATTTTAGATACCGGAAAGAAATTCTTTACTGTGAGGGTGATAAGACACTGGAAGCTTCCCCATCCCTGTAAGTGTTTACGGTCAGGCTGGATAGGGCTTTGAGCAACCTGGTCTAGTGGGAGGAGTGCCTGTCCATGGCAGGGGGGTTGGAACTTGATGGTCTGTAAGGTCTCTTCCAAATCTAACTGTTCTATGATTCTGTCTAACAACGTGTCTATCAGTGAAATGACCTGGCTCAGTGAGTCCTCTTCAGCACTGAAGCTGTGATGTGCCAGCCAAAACTGCCTTGAAAGTCCCCTGAAGTGCCATCACTATCATCCATTGCTTGCAGTATCAAATGCCATGAGTATCAATTCAAAAACCAGGGCATGCAAAATGATTCTTTTCACAAACAAATCACAGAAAGTGTCACATGGATATCTTGTGGAAAAATCCCAGTTTGCATAGTAACCGGGAAAAGATGTTCTCTGGTCAACAAATCTGTAAAGCTTGCCAGCTTTGATTAAATGATGGAAGTGTGTAGATCAGTTACCCAATGAGACAGATCCTAATGACAGACTGTGAAGATCTAAAGACTGTATTGTTATTTTTCCATTAATAAAACTTGTCGCTTTGCAGCACTGGATATTACAAAGCCCCAGGCTCCAAATTGCTTTTCACAGATCTAAAGCTCCCTCCGAGGTAAGGAAATCAGCTCTAGTACCTCTCAGATTTACTGCTCCATCCACCTGTTCAAGAAGGTAGATGTTTGTGACCTTTTCCAAAATTTTGTGTATCTGCTCTTTACAAAGTCTGTATGTAATAACGACTTGAAATGATTTTTCTCATAGGATGTATATTGGTATTGGTACAAGCATCAGCATAGCATTGTCAATCCATATCTTGGTTTCATAGGTTATTTTCCCTTAGGAGAATTAAAATACTTGTGTCATGCTAAACTCTTGGCATTTTTTAGGGTACACTGAATTAGGTACACCTAAGTGCTCATGATTGTCAGGTTTGGATCACTTAATAAACTCTTATAACTTTAAGGAAAAAAAATAAAATACAACATTAAGGGTCCTAAAACACAGTTTGGTTGTCTCTAGTATTTAGGTAGCACATGAGGAAGGGGTATCAAGGATCAAAATTTTAGATTTATCTGTTTATGTTCCCAGGGAGTTCCCACCATGCACTTGAGGCCAAACACCTGAGAACCGTAAAGGGAACAAGAGTGTTCACTGAAGTACATGGGAATAAAAGGAAGAGTACAGGCCCCAGAGCTTCTCTGGGGCCAGCACCAACACACAACTTCCTAGGTTCTGAACCAGATCTGTCAATGAGACGCTGCCACAAATGCAGCATTCACAAATGAAAAAAAATCCCAACGTATGAAACAAAACATGAGAAATACATTAAAAGAAAGGGGCCCTGAGGATCTTGTAGAAATAGTTGAAATTTTAGTTGTTTCAACTGAAATTCATATCAGCAAAATAATATACATCCTTTAATTGATTTAACCTTGTAACTCACCTTAGGACAAGACTAAACTTTTGTTTAAACAGGCTTTTAATTTAAGGATGGGCATAATTCAAGTGAGTCAAATAAAGGCCATGTAAAATATTAGGAAACAGACAGCATTTTGCTTGCAACTGATACATGGTAAGGACAATTGTCCCTCTTTTACATAGTTCTACTATGGATTTAAAGCTATGGCCAAGCATGAGCAGAGTATACACGAAGAAAGAAAAAAAGAGCTTGAAAATTATGAAAGCATCAAAGATAATGCAAAACATCAATGAAAGAGAAAAACTAGAACTCAAGAACTCTTCACTCCCCAGTCCTGTGGCTACAAAACTGTCATTCTGTCTCCACAAGTGCTAGAATTCCTTACTTAAAGCAGAAAATAAAAATAAATAGGAATCGAGCGTGGAGTGGGACTGGGAGAGGTAACTTTCCTGAGAGAGTTAAATGAGATTATTTTTGTCTTTTTTCCTTTGTTATTCCATGCCTAATGAAGTGTCTGGGTAGTTGGAACAGCTTCTGCACATGATCTGATTGTTGTAGTTGCCTGTTTGTTTGCTGTGAGTTATTGTTTTATTTGGCTTTCAGTTCTGAGCTGTTTCCCTGGTCTGCTGGGCAGACGGATGCTGTTGGATTGTGTTTACGAGCCTGTAAATGATTGGGGAGCTGTTGCTCTAACATAAGAGATTACGAGAGAGAGAGAGGGGTTGTGCTGTGCTAGGAAGAGCACAGACTGCTGCAGCATATGATGGTCTGTCTGCATCCAAAACTCAAGACAACATCTGAATGCACAACAAAGTGTGCATTTTTTTCCAAAAGCAAGCTCGTCAGTCAGTGAAGTGCCAGTGTCCTTCATATCAAATAGCACGTTGAAGGATTCAGCATGGTGAGTGTCAGTATATCCAACAGTGGCTTCTTGCAACCACTTATATCCGCCTGTGAGACCTATGACAAGGGGATCTCATATATATGGCTGTAGCTTTTGGCTTCCTATTTAAGTTATAATCAATATTTTTGTTTATGCCAGAAATTGACATCAATCACCTAACAACACGCTGAATAAATCAAATATTTTTAAATTAAATTCTCATGCTTCACTGCAAGTAAGAAAAGAGTATTTTGTGAGAGCCTGGTACAAATTGATCAAATACTTTCTGAACTGCAGAACAGATGACGTGCATTATTCTGGAAAAATTACTCGCCACTTCTAGAATAATGTGGACTTTTTAGTTTTAGATTCTTAATTCCTTAACCATCTTAAAACAAGATAGGATATAGCATAATACATAATAACAAAATGTTCTCAAAGCAAAGGGAGGGGAAAACGGAAAACTGAGGAAAGGGAAGAAAAGTTGTGTGTCTTTACAGAAAAAGAATTGTAAAAACTTCAAAATCCATGATACTAAAAGGGCTAAAAGATCGCTCTTTTAGTTCTCCTAAAACTAGTTATTATTAACAAGTGTCTTTTGTGATTCTTTTGCACTACAAAATTTCCAGTTCACTACTCAAAGGGTTTTCACATCGCTTAAGGAACCCAGAAAGCTCAAAAATCCTCCTGAGAAATCTCTCTCCCAGAAAACACTTCATTCTAACAGTCCTTTTGAACAGGAAGGCAATACAAAGTATGTTTTTTTTTCAATGACAGAGCTTATGCTACTCTGCTTTTTAGGTAAAACACAGCACTCAAAAACAAATGGATCATCAGCAGAACCTATGTGATAAAACAAAGAAATGAATGCTGTTATACACAGGTCTTTAGGTATTGAAATTCAGAACACTCAGTCATCGCCTTCTGCACTGGAGGTAGCTGTGCTGTTTCTTAGGTGGTTTACTATTTAACATTGAAGCTCCTCAAGAGCCTAACCTTTTGCTTCTGTGTAGGCTGGGTCAAAGCAGTTGAAAATATGAAGTAACAAGTAGTGACAAGATTTATATCATAATTTCCTTCCTCGATTTCTACAAATAAAACATTACTGCTTTAGCATGTAAAGGCAGGTAGAGAGCCAGGGATCCCTGAATATACACCTCAGTAACCTTCTGGACAAATCCTCCCCTTCCTACACTGGCAATCTCACCCAGAATTACACAGTTACTTGGACAGCTCTTCTTCGCTCTCGTCTGCTAAGTATTGAGAAAAGAAAAAAACTACTCATCACGAGCACAGAGCATCAACATACTGATAGGCAGCTGACTCAGCTTCTCAACCCTGCTTGCAGGCATGGCAATAGTAGGAATTCCAGCTCTGATCTCTGCTAGAGAACCTCTGAGGTTTTAAATATAATTGCTCAGCTCTGCTCCCTCACAGAATAAAACATTTCATTTAATATTCCTGTTAAAGCCTGCAGCCATACTAACTGCATCACATGGTCAAAAGTCTGAACAAACGAGCCTGTGTCATACTTGGTCTTGGTCCATTCCCTCCCACAGAACCCTTGGTCTAGGGAACACTTCAGTATCCTCAGTGGGGCCAAGCACCATTAAGAGTTAAAACTACAATGCACCTGCAAACTCAGTTGGATGGGCTAGCTAAGTATTAGCCCTTTCCATCAATAAATTCTGCTTCTGCAAATGATATTTCAGGCAGTCAGTAGGAGACAGGTGACACAGTTGGTTTCACTGGCACAGCACACAAGGTTTTATTTGTCAACAAATGGGTTTCATGATCCATCATTAATACTTGATTGATTGGCCCAGCACTTTGGCAGAATAATTTTTTATCACACTTTTCTACAGCAGAACGTATTTCAGGAACTATCTTACCCACTGATTCGCTGGCAGAGGCTCTACTGGCAGACGGCAGAACATTTCCTTGCATTCTCTGCTGGTCAGTGTGAGAGTGTGTAGTAGATAACATGAGGGACTATGTTATAGCTTTACACATTACATCTGTTTTTATTATGATCAGATCTGTCCCTCCTCTTATCACAACAAAAATGAAGTCTCACGTCATTTTCTCATTCATTTAACACAATGCACATCATCAGATGTAAAAAAATAAACAACAAAATGAACTCCCAACCAACCATTCTATATCACAAATTCTAAATAGTCACCTTTACAAATTTTCTGTATTTCTTTGTACAATAAATAAATTCAATCAGAAGAAAAATACACTAACTCACTGTGACAGATTGGACTCCATCTGTCAAGATTTCATGTTTGATATAGACTGGAAATTGTAGATAAAGGGGAAATATTCAGGTACTGTTCTTTCAATGAATGTCCCTGAGGGAGATGAAGAGAATGATAAATTGGTTATGGTTACACCCTGAGCCAAGCCATTGGAAGCCTAATTAGAATCCAGAAGGATTGCAGCCAGGAAAGACAGATGCTGGAGAGAAGAGTAGTGGGGGAAAAAGGATATTAGTTTCAACTGGGACACAACAAATATACAAATGACCTTAACTTTAAGCCAGGAAAGGATATACTTTGGTTACAGAAGGGATTCCTGTATAGGCAGTAAAAGATATTTTGGAAATAGCTTAAGAAAAACAAGAGGAGGCTTGCTTAGAAAAATATACGAGAGAAGGAAGAGCATGCACCAACTTGGAGCATTAGCTTGAAAATCAGAAATCTGGAAGACTTGCTTTATGACAGCCTCTTGTGTTACTTTAATTTAATTAATTAACCCATTAATTTAATTTCCCTGCGTTTCCACATGTGTTCTAAGAGGCTGTAATGTACTTTTCTGGGACAAGACACACACACTAGCATGGGAAATGTCCAGATACTACCAGGGACTACAAACATTTGGAGATAAGCAATGGCTTTTGCACTAAGAAAAGTAAGTATCTTCAGGTGAGAGCACAGGAACAGATATTAATTTCACCTAATTAAGCCAAAACAAAGGACCTGACAAGGAGTATTTATGCAAATTCACTCAAACTTACTGCAAAGAGTCCAGTGACTAAAACTGACAGGCCAGCAAAGCTAACAGAGGGCACTTTACTCCCCAGGGACTGGGAGGTGACCCTCTGACAGACGGCAATGCTGACAAGAGACAGAGGGCAAAGACAACTGATGGGCTGAGCTGACTGCCTGCACTTCGAGCTGTACAGTGAATGAATACAGGATCGCATTTTATTCACATGAAGCTGTTTCTCCATTCGAAGCTCAGTAAATCCCAGGACTACAGGAGGAATCAAATGCGGGAGAAAGTATGAAGTTTAGAGAAGCTCTGGGATATCTTGATGACAATTTTCTGAGATAGGATGGTGCCAGTCCAGCCCAAATAAGAAAACCTGCATCACAGGTAACATCTAGCTTTCCCCTTAGCACACACCAAACAAGAATCACTATAGCCAAATTTTTAAGCAAAAAAGCTGTGAAACAGATTCTGCTCTCTCAAAACAAAGGGAAGACTAATTACATGGAGTCAGCAGAAAGACACAGAGCATGTGGTACTGGGGTCAGGAGAAGAAACGCTATCTGCAGGAAAAGTCACAAGAATTTGACTACACCTCAATAGTTTGATGTTTGGTCACACTTTGCCTTCAGCTCTATATGCCTGTTTAAAACTCAGCCTTCAGTCACTCAAGCAGATGAGGGGCTCAGGGTCAAATAATCTTCCCATGGTGAAGCAGCACTCCACCTCCTCAACTCTACCCTTTCTCAGTCCCTCACAAGCTCTAATGTTCTTGCTTTATAAACATTCTTGCTAAGATTTCTGCTGTATTAATCTTTGAAAACAAATATGTACATCAGTACTTCAAAAAGAAAAAATATTTTTTTTTTTATTTATGAAAGATCTATTAGTAACAGTTAAATTCTCCAAGCAACATGTTGCTGTAAATGCCATAAATTAGATAAAAGCAGTACAAGCTTCAGGAAGAAAGGAACCCAGTTACTTTCCTTGACAAATACAGAAAGAGATACAGATATGTCCATAATTACAACACAAAATACTATTAATTCCCAGATATACTATCTCATGTCAAAGACAAACAAATCATAGTGGTGGCAATAATAATAAAAAGTACATTACATGCAGTAAGTTCAGTGGTTAAGACTTTCAGTTAAACTATGCCCAATCTTGTCCTGAGCACGGCAAGACAAATTCACTTCAGAATGGGGTATAATGTGTAAGGCCAACAGGGCAACTGTCAAAAAAGACAACTACTATTATCTCATCAGTAAGCCACGGGCACATGATAATAACCTTGCTTAAAGATGCTTCATAAATGTGCTTGAAAAAAATAGAACAAAGGAACGTTCCAAGCTGTAATACATGTTTTACTTGACCAGTAAATTACAATAATTGAAATATCTGTGCACATCTGGGATGTGAGGATTGGTTATAAAGTAGTATGGGATTTTGTTATTATTTATAATTTTTATTGCAGAAACAAACTAGTTTAACTTAATGACAAGGAGGGGGGGAAATGAATCCAAACCGTCCTGCTAGCTGGGATGCTGTACTGCAGTACCACTAACTGCCTAGCAAAGGAAACAAAGAAAATAATACTCCATGATCACATTTATGTCACTAGTGCCTCCTCCCTAATTTAGTATCTCTTCCTACTTAATTTGTTTTCTTGTTTCTGACTGATGAAACTAAGAAATGGACTATGGCACTTATAAAACTAATTACTACTTTTTTTTTTTCACTCTCTCTGAGGCTAAGAAACTAAACATCACAACAAGCACTCCAACAGTAATTGGTTTTCAGTGTCACTGTGTGCCAACTAGCTTTAAGCTGAAATACAAACTTTAATTTAACAAACATCATTGGCAGAATTGAAAAGCCTCACCCTATCACAGATCTTTACTAAGATGGCACTGAGGTGTGCATTTTTATCATGATGCATGGTGAGTTATGAAAATTACTTGCATTAATAACAACAGACACTGGACACAACTACTGTAAGCACAATCAACTTCTCCATATATAATAATTTCCCAAAGACAGCATTGCTGATATAATACAGATTAGAAATGAATGAAAAGCTAGCAAATGAAAACAGTTGACCATTTTAGAAATTACTGTCTGCATTAATATATATGATCTCCAAATTCCAGAAAAGTTCAACACAGCTGTGGCTAGAGCTACAGAGCTGAAGTTGTCAGTGGAATTTTAGTTGTCAGTGGAATTCAAGTTTGCCCCAGAACTATAACTGCGGTGTAACAGGTTATCAGGGCTGTGCCACCAAGCACCCCACCCAGAACACTGAGCTGCTAATTACCCTGCTAGCCCAGGAACCCACAGGCCAGCCTCCTGCCCAGGGGAGGCAAGGGCTCACCTCCAGACCAGGTAGGTGCTTGATGAACCCCCAGCAACCCCCAGCATTATTTGACTAAGAGCAGCTCTCCAGCTGGGAACCTCCATCAGTTATGTAGATACCCTCCTGCAGCTTCTGCTGGGCCTATATAAACTTCCATGCTTGATAGCAATCTGTAATGGTAAAGCATGTTTTGCAGATGCAGAAATGGTAAAACATTAGGTTTTTGTAGTTAGTTTGTATATGGCTCAGCTACAAGTTCTGTTAGTAATTTAAGCTAATCAATAGCTACAAATGATGCATTTGCTGGAGTGGTCATGTAGTAGTACCAGCCAGCTGAATAAAAGGCTTCAGCAGAACAAGAAGTTTGGGGAGCTCAACATGTCCTTGCAAGGACCCCTGCAACAGAGACTTCTGTTACCACCCAGACAGTAACTGCCTCCACCGCCACTACTACCACCACTTTTTAAGAGATTCAGTCCCCCATGCAAACATTGCCTGACACAAGGATTCAGATAAATTTGTTTTTTAAATAAGCACTTGGTCCACAAATACCTATGCAACAGAACCAACCAGTAGAGACCTCTGTAAAGGATTTCTCATTTTTGAACCTAAGGAATCTAGGCATTCCCGAGTGTAACTGGAAGCATTACATACTTGGTAACCATGAAAATACAAAATGCAGATACCTGGGGGACTAACTACCCTGCAGTAACTGCCCATACACATTTTGTTCTCACGCAGTAAATTCAAGATATATCACCTACTCTGAGTGATCCATTACCTCCTATTTCCTGTGGAGTAAAAGTGTACATAAGGGCAACTACTACAGATTAGTTTCTGCTTTGTAAAGCCACACCACAATATACATCAGATTAACTTTTTCATGTAGCTAACTTGTAAAGCTCACTTGGCTCTGAATGTTGTCAGATCCTGAAGTCTCATCTGCCTAAAACGAAGGAGCTGAAGTAATTGAAAATGCAGGATGGTTCAGTGTGGATACTTCGGTTGATACTGTATTCTCACACACACTATGATCAAACAGGGGTAGTAAACTTCCTTTAATTTGTCTACTGTACCTGTTTGGAAAAAATAATTAAGATTTTCCTTACTATTATTACTATAATTTTCTTAGTTTTGACTATGTAACCGCAATATGAAGTCTTCACTAGTAAATACTCAAATTATCTTAAAACCAATGCCACTTAAGCAGTTATAGGAAAAAAAAAAGTTAAGCACTGTAAATGAAAAATGCAGTAAATAAGCTAGCATTCCATAGTAAGCATTGCTCAACGACAAAACACCAAACGTAAAAGTAACTGTTGAATTGAACTGATGAACTGGATTGCTGATGAAAAAATCCATCAAAGTTCAATAAACAACATGGGTATGTACAAGTGACTACCCCTCCTGTGCCCCACTACATGACACATAATTGACTACATTCTAGGGCACAAATTTATCTTTAATGTGGCTAGACATATCCAAAATGTTTTAATTAGCACTCTTCCTTAGTTATGACAAAACTAGTTTTCTTTTGTTCTTTTTTGTACAGTTTTTATACATTTGCTATGTTGCTACTTTATTCTCTATTAGTGACAAAGGAATAGGAGGTTTAAGCCTGAGAAAGTCACCTAGGTTTTGACATTGGTAAGATTTAAGAATGACAATTTGGAGATCAAGGGGACTTTACTGCTGGCAGCAGAGGTATACAATTTTTGGATTTAGGTAGCTAAAGCAGCAGTCAGACCATGAGACTTGTCTCCTTGAGTTTTAGCACTGTATTTGAGGACAAAAAAACAGTAATACAGATCTCTCATAAAGGTGTACAGGGCATTTTCACACATTCCATTTTTTTGTGTCTTTTTAATGTTCCAGGCAGGGTAACTTCCAAACATAGACGAAAATCTTTTTTTGATATCCCCTACTACACATAGAATAATACAGGACAGAAAGGCCTTGACTCTGAATTCCTTTTATTTTTTTTTTTTTTCTGCATGGCTTAGTGTTCATAGAGAGACTCCTGCAATCCTTAGTTGGGAATTCATCTCCTTTCCAACATCTACAGAATACTGCTGGCTGCTTTCCAGATACAATGATATAATTTCACCATTTTACAGGATGTCTGAATTTGCATCCAGCGCTTTTAAATATAACCACGGGCTTGGCTCTTTTGAGTTTGCTCAAGTTTAGCTTTCAAGCTCAGCTTACATCTTCAGGCTCTGTTGTCTGCTCTTGTCAGACACCAAACACCCATTTCCTTTTATTTCTCCCCAGATCTTATCTACACCGCAGACAGTTTTCAGTCAAGTTACAGCATTTAAAGGTTTCATCCCTTTTGATTACTGTTTTAACAAAGGGAATGTTAAAAGGAATGATACATAAAAGTATAGGTGAGATGACTCAGAAGTAATCCTGGCATATGAAAACAAGACAGTCTGGTCATCCTGACAGATGACAAAATTTATTTCCACTGAACTGCATCATCATCTTTAGAAATCATAGAATCACAGAATGGTTAGAGTTGGAAGGGTGTGGGTTTTTTTCCCCAAGCTTAGTAGCACAGTACCACCACGCCTCATCACAGAAGTGGCCCTCCATGATCCATTTGACTTTTGTGAAACCACAGAACAGCAGACAGCTGCAAGGAAAGCTGTTCTCTGAAACAGAGTCCGTATTTCTCTCAAATCAATGAAGAAAATACCAGACTAGATCGCAGGGCCTGGGACTACTGTCAAGTCAGGTAAAAACTGATTTACTGAAGAGAATTTTCTATACTCTTCTTTGCCTCCGTTTTTCATTGCTTAAGTAGTGAGAAAAAATATGTCCTGTAAAATGCTTTTCTGTAACAGTATTAAACACCCTTCAAAGGTACTAGGCATTCTGTTAGCTTAGAAAAGCAGATATTACCATTAACCACTATGCGTCAGCTTCCCTTCTTGAATCTTAAGAAAGTCGCATTTTTTTCTGGCAGCAACAAATTCAGTACATTAATTGGGAATGGTAAAGAAATTACTTTCATTTATATACTTCAAATTGACTGGATGCATTATTTTGTTAAAAGTAGAGAATAAAGCCCTAAACAAATAAACTAATCTACCCAGGCACATGGTTATCTATTGTGATTTCTTTTATTGTGCCCTATTTTTTTGCCAAGATAAACAGTCCCAGCCTTCTTGTCTAACTGCATATGAGATTTTTTCAAAGACCCTAGTTACCCATTCTTGATTTTAGAAGTCTAGTTTAGCTTATTGGTTTATTACACAAAAATAGCGACTTGCTTAAAATCAGTTGTCTTCAACTCTTTGAAGAAAATTAGTGAAATATTACTTATTCATATGTCCAAGATGGACTTTATAGTTGATGTTCTTCACCACCAAAAAAAATGGTACTGATATCAAAAGAATTGTGGCTTATTTTGAAGTAAATCGTAGGGCCCTGGACTATTCTTGGACTGACATCTTACTAGGCAAAGCCAGGCTTCTCAGTAGCATTTGGCGTCAGGTACCTACGTCTTTTCACAATTTCTATCATACACTGTCCTGAGGAAACAGGCAGAGCCAGATATGTTCAAAGAGTTTTTTTAATAGAACTTACCTGATTATTAGTTTCAAGAGAAAATGTAAACTTTTCTAAAGGACTTCTCAAGTCCTTCGAGAAAATCAAAGTAGTGGTTTTGAAGCCTTTATAGACAGAAATGAAGCTGACATGAGCTGCCCAAGCAAGCAGCAAGGCAACTGACAATAAACCTCTCAAAAGTAATTTCATTCACTAAATGAGATTTTTTTGAACATTCCTGAACAGTAAATAATATAATGGTTAGCGCTCAAAGATTAGAGTAAGTTAAAGCATAATTTATTTTCTGTGTGTTTTGCAAAATACAGAAATCCAATTTCCAACTACTTTTTCCATTACCTGAAATAAATATTAGGGTCTGTTCACACATTTAAGAAGAATATGCATAACTTTCTGGACATTTTATCAGGAGAAAGGAGGATATAGGCAGCATAGACAAATATTCCACAGAAATGAGGCACTTTGGCTTTGGGAAAAAAACTGTTTTCCATATTATAATAAAAACCCTTTTAAGGTACTAAGGGAAAAATCATCTTTTGTAGTTTCTTAGACATTTTTCTTTGTTCTGAAAGACACATTTAAATAAGTCTTTTGACAAAATTTATTTCAGCACTACTGTTCACTTGAATAAGTGTTTTGAAATCTATACTTGATTAGTAAGCTCAGTTACTGAAAGGCAGACTTTCAATAAATCCAAACAATTATTTCTCTAAAACAGAGTATTAAAACTACTTATGTAGTTTTTTAACTCTTAAATAGAGTATTAAAACTACTACTAAAAACTACTTTTAATACTTAAAACAGTATTAAAACTACTGATGCTTTCCTGAATGACAAACACCTAAAAATATATATGCAATATTGCAGAAGTATGTAAGTCCACTTCAGGCTGTGGCAGGATCCTTCTGCCATAAGGTAAAGGTAAGAGCTCCTTACCTTACAGAGGGGATTAGCCACAACCCTGATTTTGCCTTCTTCATGGTTTACATCCCCCTTAGTTTACACTGCAAAGCCTTGATGTGACCCAGATTAGCTTCTAAAAGAAAACATAGCAAAACCCTGATGAAGTTTAGAGGACAATCCTGCACAAATTGTTCCAGCTCAACTGGGAGGGAATGTCACACCACAGCATGAGCACAGTATCCTGGTTTCAGCAAAATTTACCAAAACCACACTGACAGATGGCCCCTCCTTCCCCCCTCTAAGAAAAAGAGAGGAGAGGAAAAGATCCAGAGATATATAAGTTTAGAATGAACTAATCTACTTTAATGAAGTATTAATACTAAAATTAAAAAAAAAGAAGAAAATAATTAAATACAATATGTATAAAACCATATACAAAACCACATCAAGCTTCCAGGATGACGATTGTGTCATTACCAGGCAAAAAGAAAAGTCCCAGACTGAATTTGGTGACCAACAGGAGCTGGATTCCAGATCTGGAGTCAGGAATGCTCAGATGGGGATCAAAGGCAGATGAACAGACAGAGTCATCCTCGGACATGGGCCTCTGAAGAAAGCGAACGACCCTTTGATCCCTCAGCTTTTATACTGGGGATGCAGATGGGATGGAATATCCAAGTTGGTCAGTTTTGGGTCACCTGTCCTGTCCGCTCCTCTCTACAGGTGTGACTCCTCTATGCTTTTCTGCTTCCAACCCTCCAATGGGGCAAATAATGATATTACCTGACTTTGGTTGTTATAGCAGTAAGTGTAAGCGAGACCCCCTCTACATACCATCCCTTGGTATAATCAGGTCTTATCACTGTGAGAGTGAACAGTTCTCTGAACAATATGCTGTTAATTTCAGTTTAGTTAGATAGAGGAGGCCCAGCTAAAAAAGTAAAATTACGAACCAGAAAATTGATTCTGTTTTATCTCCAACCAGGACACACAGTAATAAGGCAACGGCAGGACAAGAGATTCTTAACCTAGTGCAGATGTTTGCTGCTTTGTCTTGGGGTGTTTCCTTAAAGCCAAACTCTGAATCTCAGTCACAAAATGGAAAAACATATTTTAATAATATATTTTATATATATATAAAAGTATTTTTATATCTATATATACACAAATATACCTACTA
>VZRU01018426.1:45606-129330 GCA_013398155.1 Pedionomus torquatus | reverse complement strand
TTTGGTGACCAACAGGAGCTGGATTCCAGATCTGGAGTCAGGAATGCTCAGATGGGGATCAAAGGCAGATGAACAGACAGAGTCATCCTCGGACATGGGCCTCTGAAGAAAGCGAACTGACCCTTTGATCCCTCAGCTTTTATACTGGGGATGCAGATGGGATGGAATATCCAAGTTGGTCAGTTTTGGGTCACCTGTCCTGTCCGCTCCTCTCTACAGGTGTGACTCCTCTATGCTTTTCTGCTTCCAACCCTCCAATGGGGCAAATAATGATATTACCTGACTTTGGTTGTTATAGCAGTAA
Organism: Pedionomus torquatus; assembly: GCA_013398155.1. Taxonomy (NCBI): domain Eukaryota; kingdom Metazoa; phylum Chordata; class Aves; order Charadriiformes; family Pedionomidae; genus Pedionomus; species Pedionomus torquatus. The sequence goes on along the minus strand of VZRU01018426.1, from coordinate 129,026 downwards.
GTGTAAGCGAGACCCCCTCTGCATACNACTAAGTCTGTAACAAATTGAATTTCTAAGTATTTTGCAGTGAAAGGCAGAAAGACTCCTTGCTCTGTCAAGCAGTTACACAAAAAGTTAATATACAAAGGAAAATAGTTCAGGTCTTAGAGCATTTACTTCGACAGAATTATTCTACTCTGCCTCAGTTAATATTAGCATTTTTTAATATAGCACATAATTCGATTTAAAAAGTGAGACCAATTCAGAGATCTCATGTCTTGCTATCTATGAGCATTTTCTTTACATAGTGACTGAATAACTTATAACTCCTTGGAAATGCACATTACAGTGAAATATAATATTTAGTCAGTTTATTACCATTACTAAATGTACTGTTACAGTATAAATCTTTAAAACCGTGTCAGGACCTACCTAAGCTTTGTGACGGATTGAACATTAAGGCTTGCAGTGGCCTAGGAAAAATCTAATTTCCCAATATTATGACAGCTATAAAATGTGTAAATGCTGAATTCACTGATTACATTTGAGTCAAATATTTATTTACCAACTGACAAATTGTTAGTCTTGGCAAGATATACAAAACCTGATACTAATTAAGGACACAGTTTTCTCCTGATCGCATCCAACACTCCATAATGCAATTTTTCAGAAAAAAAAAGTCATGTCAAAGATACTTTTCCCCCTCCAAGTATGGTAAAATTACTCCATTTCATGCACCTAACATTTCATGGCACTACTAAGAACAATGTTCTTCACCTAACTTACCTAATACCTTTTTTTACCACTATTTTTAAAAAAGGTGTTAACTAGCTAACAGAATTGTAACAGTTCAGAAATATCAATGTACCAAATATAATTGCATTATATTGCTATTCCAGTCTGCCAGAAAACATTACTCACCTCATTGGATTAAGATGCAAAGGTATTGGCATGATACTAACAGGATAATACAACAATCCATGCCAGAATTCTTCCACAAAAGCAGCAGGTTAAGATAAAGTATTCACAGCTTTGTATGGGAGGCAGGCAAGCGAAGACCAGATGTTGTGAAAGTAAAGGACAAAACAGACCATTTAGAGACTGAGAACTTGGTATTAGATAAAACTCAATGGAGAATGAGTGAGTGCTTTTTCTGTTCTTTCATCTATGGCCCTCTCTTCTAAATAATAATCATGGAATCATGGTAAAAACTTTGAGGAATTTATCTTTTTTTCTTTTTTGATCCTTTACTACAGATTTTCAAATCTACAGCCTCCATCAAATGTTGCCTAAAAAACCATCTAATCTAGAAATATGAGACAGAAAAAAAATTGCTTTCTTCATGCTGAAATCAGTCTTGAAAATGGAATCAAAGTTCCTAACAAGTTTATGTCTTCCTGAACTGTAACTGTTCATGAAAAAATTTTAAACAGGCAGTAAAGTGTTTCTTTTTTTTTCCTTTACAATTTGAGATTCACATGAAAAAAAAAAAAAAAAAGAAAAAAAAGACAGGCAGACAAAGCATTGAGAAACACACTCACTAATAACAAAAGTTAATGAGAAAAAAGCATCCTAACAAAACAGTCAGGAAGATGATAAAAAGAAGCAAAGATGTGAAAACACATGTGGTCAAAAGAACAGGGAATGTATGAAGTAAAGAAAATCAGAATACATTAAAAACTAGGATATGAAATAATTAATACTAACATATTTCCATCATGAGATAGTTAGAGATTTTGGAGCAACTGGTTTCACTAAGTTTCACTAATGAATTAAGGCACTGAATATGATTTGAGTTACATAACATACTTTATGGTATAATATGCTGATACGCCATTTGTGTTTTAACTCGTAAACATTTATCTTCTTTCAGTTAAAACAGAAAAGACATGAGTTAGGATGGGCTTATTTGCTGCACTTGTATGGTTTCTGTTGTTGCAGACGTCACTATAACAAAAAGAAAGAGCAACTGATTAGACTCTACTGAATCACTCAAGAGCCATGATTTCTATAATGTTTCATTCTCTTGAATATCAGCCCTTCTTTCCACCTTCCCCCCAGTCTATAAAACTCCACCTGACTCTTAGGTCTCACCACAGTCTGACTCTGCAAACGTCTACCCACATATGCACATTAAACTTCAGGCTACATCTTCTTAATGACTTCAATATGACTCGAATAATTAAAGCTCAAAGCATATGCAAGCTGCCTTAATTCAGGATAGAAAGTGACTGCCTCCCATGTCACAGTAGATGAGAACTCTGTGATCTGATGCACGGCAATGCTGAGATTCAAAGGCAACCTCCACAACTGACATTCACCTGAGGTAGAACAGCCTCGGGCAACACACAGACAAGGGAAATCAGCCAGAAAGAGAGACAAGACATGAGATCGAAGGCATGCTTGGCCCCTGAAATAATAAAGCACAAAACAGTCCCAGTTCCCAAACAAAAACTATTAACACCTTTCTGTTGAGGTCTAAGGTACTTGGGGTGAACTTGGAGACACAAGAGCAGACACAAATTTACAGCTTACGGGATACCTATTGAGAAGACCTGGACAAAGACACAGGGCCTCAAACGCTCGCTCAAACGCTGACAGAACAAGGACAAACAGACTGCAGTCAGAGGGGAGCAAGAGGGAGCGGCCCGAGACCTAGCGTGGCCCAGGCCCGAGGGCACCAGCCCCTCTCCGTGGGGAACCAGTTGCCCTGGCAGGACCCTGCTTTTCTGGGCTGGTTTCCTTACCCGGAAGGGTCACGAATCCTCGCTGGGTGAATGTCACTCAAGGCTCTGGGGTGGCTGCTCCCACCGCTGCCCCCTGTAGCCCCAGCCAGCTTCCAGAAAGTTCCAGACACAACTGCGCACAACGGTTTCGGTGGCATGTGAGAAGGTGGGCTGGGCGAGGGGAGCAGCTGGCGGAATAAACGCAGGCAGCAAAGGGACCGGGAAGCTGGGTTATTTTCCTGAAGAGATTACCCCTAAAGGCTGGGATGCCGTTTCATCCGCTGGACCCAGCACAGGTAGAGCTCGCTCTCATAAGGTTAGATTGGTTCATAAATGTTGGTTGTTGTTTGGACTCCTCTGGTGGTGTTTAACCTTAATTCTGACAATGGAAATCCACAAACCTGAGTCACCCCAACTCAGGAGTTATTCTGAGTAACTCCCTTCCCAGGCAATGGTGCACCATAATCCATGTTAAAATACAAACATACATACATGTGTAAATATAAGCACACAACCACCAGAGTGATCTGAATTATAGAATTGTTAGAGTTGGAAGGGGCCTTAAAGCTCACCCAGCCCCATGTCCTGCTATGGGCAGGGACACCTCCCACTAGAGCAGGTTGCTCAAAGCCCCACCCAGCCTGGCCTTGAACCCCTCCAGGGATGGGGCACCCACAACTTCCCTGGGCAACCTGTTCCAGTGCCTCACCACCCTCACATGCAAATAATCAAATAACCTGGATAGACTGGTTTACTGTGAAATGTGTATCTGTGGATATCCTCAAGAAAAATCCCCAGCCTTTTATTTTTGGTTGTTGCCTATTTTTCCCAATAGAAAAAGTGAAGGGAGGAAGACAAATCCTTTGTTTTAAACTAGTCACCAGCACAAGAAACTAATGGCACAAAGCCACTAAAACTTCAACGTGTATTATTTCTTACCAGTGAAATAGAAAAATATCTAGAATAGGCAGTTCACTAGGTCTGTGCTAACTTAATTTTGCTAACGTAGAGAAGTTTATCATGATATGCAGAAGCATCCATCATAGTTTATTTCATTCTGCAAGTACGGTAGCACTAGAGGCTGCCTGAAAGTAATGAGTATTTTCCCATGCTGTTTCTGTTTGTTCAAGGTGAGGTGACTGAAACCAAGACTGTATAGGAGAAATAGGAGTTTCACAAATTAGAAAACAAGTTTCTCAAAGCAATTCAATTGCAATCAGTTTTGAGTTTCTATGAAGTATACCTGTTACCCATCAGGAATAGGGCTTCCCCTCCATGTCACATGTATTGGAGAAAAAGAGCAAATTGTTATTATAAAAAAAAAGGTAATAGATATCTAGTCAGTACCAATGAATTGGACTGCCCTTTTTCTTATCTATGTTACATCTGGAGCTCATAAATATTTTTTTCTTCTCAGTTTCTCCATCTAGTGCGTATTACCTACATTATTAAAAATAATAAGCATACAATTAATCTGTTGAGGGAAGTAGTTTACTAGCTATAAAGACCCATTTTTAGTACCTAAATAATACTGTGTTTTCCACATATGATGAAAAGAGACTGTAAGGAAGTACCTAGTACCTTTCTCCTAAAATAAAAACTTACATATTAAATTATGTGACAAAATACTTGAACTATATAAGGCAGGAGTTCCATTCCTCCAGGAAAACTTGCATTAAAAAGCTACTCACCTTTCTCTACAAACATTAGGATCTCATCAAAGCTGCTGCTTACAAACACAGTGTCCAACGTGCATTGCTTTTAATCATACTTTCTTAAGGAAACGATCTACTCATCAGACCCCAGGATCAGTACTATCATTTATTCATATTTATATTTGATGAATAATCTCTTACAAGCTTGGAGGTTTTTTTCCAATTAGATTGTTTTTTGGAAAGAATATGCATCCGTTGAAGTTGCTCCTAATAAAGATAGGTTTACATTTGTAAAACCAGAAGCATTTTTATTTGTGTGTAAATACGTAACGAGGTGCTATATAAAAGATTGAAGACTTAAGTGTAGTTTGGAGAGTGCCCTTTCAAAATTAACATGAGTCACATTGTACTCCAGAACTTAGCTGAAGTCCTTATTGCAAGAAAATCACTCTGTATCCATAATCAGGCACAAAGACTGTCAATTAATTTCTGCTACATGATTAGCTGAACAGTACAATCTCCACGGAGGATACTTGGCTGATATTATAGCCAATATATTATTAAACTCACAGTAAAATATTAAGCATTGAATCCGTGAACCTTCAAGCTGAGTTGTGCTGCTGTGGTCATTCAATGTATATGTTGGATAAATACTGCTCAGAGTTATCTCTATACGGCCACTTAAAATACAGGGAATGACTGAGGGATAGGCCAGTCAAATGTTACAAGGACATGTTCAAGGCAAATTTTCGAGCTGTGTGGCATTAATTCCACAACATCGACAGCAAAGCTGAAGACTCTCTGTAGAGGCAGAGATTAGATACTGAATTCATCAAAGCTTATGAGCAAAACTGTATTGACACTGCACATCACTACAGACACTACAGAAGAGCAGGTGTTGTGGATAAAGGAAATACAACTTCCAGACCCAATATGCTGCTATAAAAATCAGAGCACTTTCTCAATCAAAAAAAAAACATCAAAGGCAGAATTTTTTACACAGGATGGATATAAGACTCCATTCTTCCCTACTTCTACACTCCTTAAAAAATACAATTATAAAATGGACTGGACCACATTCACTCATGATTCACTTCCACTGAAGATATTTCTGGGAAAAAATCTTAACCACTAACGTAACCGTGCAGTATTTTGATATCTTTTAAGTAAACAAACTAGATTTCCCTTCCTCTTAATTGTACTGCTTGAAAAATACCAGGTTTTTTAAAAGGAGATTATTACCCCTGTGTGTGGACTCATAATGATCAGATGTATCAAGGAAAGAAACTAAAATTCTTGATCCTGGGTAGAATTACATTAGCCTTTTCCTAAACAAGAAGACGAGTTGAAATCTCACAAAACAGATTTTAGCAAAATATTTATGCTGTAGGCCTGCTTTCACATATTAACATACTTGAAAGTGAAATGTGAATGTTAATTTGCTGTCTTTTCTAGAAAGCTGTATACTCTGCTCTGAATCGGCCAGCAGAGCACAGGGCAGGAAAGCAAATATTCGTATCTTGCTAAATAGCCCATCCACGTCAGAGCCATTAGGATTGCTGCTTTTAATTCCATTTAAGGTAAAAATTCATATGAGTTACTATTTTTTTGTCAAATAACATCAGCCATTCTTGTGCAGCCTCTGGAGGATTTCTGCTTACACAAGTATTAACATAAACATGCTTCCACCTGCGCTGAGCAGGTAGAGCTAGAGACAAGGCTTTAGCATCTCTTTCAATTGACTTTGCTCACACATCCTCTGAACACATTCCTAATTCCATTTACTATGCTTGTCCTTGCATATGTTTTTGCATTATTCAGCAAGAAATTCAGTCCTCGGGCATAAATAAACAAATCAGATATGTTTCATTAGCTACAGAAGGGTCTAATTGCAATAAGCAGAGATACAGAAACAAGACATTGCAAAAATTTAAGGATCTGTCAGAATTGTTAGTATAGTCACACTGCAAATTGCATATACTTAATAAAAACTTTGTAATATAAATAATATAATGAAATTAAATAAACCAATGAAAACTGAAAGGAAAACCAGAAAGGAATATCTAATAGAGCATTAATATCCCATGGACAAATACATTTAGGTATAAATTGTCCAAACACAATTACAATTTCAATTTCTCAGTGGGGAGCATGGGTTTAAGACCCTTCTCCCATGCAAGAGAAACAGCTGAGGTTTTAATTAATGGAGAAACAAATAAAACCCATAGAATATAAAACTGAATTCTGCTGAATTCCAGGTTTTGCAAAAGAGGAGGAGATCACGATATCAGAAATAGTTAACAGATTGCTTTTCTGTTCCCAATGTAACGTCATTATTCTAGACATTCATTCAGACCTAAGTTACCTCCTAAAAATAACTATATACTTAACACTACCTCCCGGTTCTCACACTTATTTCAAGCTACTTGAATATTCTCTGTTTGACTATGACTTACAGGTAGTAATACAAAGCTATTAATAACCCTAGAAGATATCTAAGCTTTTAATGAACTTACAGAATGTTACAGGAAAAAAAAAAAACAACCCACAACCCTGTATCTGTAATAAAACTGCCTATCTATAAATGGCATTAAATGTGTTAATTCCAAATAATACTCAAGAACAGTATCTCCTGTGTGAATTCTGAAACTTTAGCTTGCCGAGTTAAATAATTAGCTAGCAAGAACAAAAACCACAACCAGCTTTGAAGAAAAAAAGTTTTTCGTGCCTTAGCAAAAAGAGACAAGTATAGCCACCAAATATTTATGTTTGACTGTCTCTAAAAGAGAATGTTTCTAAAAGAGAAACTTTATTCTAAAAGACTGTTTCTAAATGAGAATGATGTAAAAAACAGCAGCCCAATTCCAGCCTTAAACATTTTTTTAAAAAGAAAAAAAGTTTTATGCTCATACAGTCTCTAGTATGAAGAAGAAGAGGTAGATGCATCTCCTGCTAAATCAGAAATAGAAACTTCTGAGTGTGTATAAACACACACATATATATATTATATATACACATGTACTTTATGTACATAAATATAGATGGAAGTATATAAATATATGCCTGTATTGAAACTCATGGTGAGGCTAACTTAAACAGAAGTAAACCAGTAAAACTTACTACAATTTACTTCAGTTAATTAATGTTTGTACAATGTCTTGCATCTATGGTAAAAATAGAAAAAATCAATTTTCACAGATCTACAAAGATCAAGCATTTATTGTCTCTTTTGCTAGGGAATGATTAAGAAAAGTAGCAAATGTTGCACTTGTTCACTCATCTTAAACTGCAATGCCTTCTATTCTTAAATTACCACAAAGCCCTTTTTTCAGCCACCCCGCAGAGGTATTTCCACAGCTGCAGACTGTATTCACAATTCTGGACAATGATGTGCACTGACTCTTTACAATGACTTATTCTTGCCTTTTCAAAGTCACATACATACATTGAAGTGTTTCAGTATTGCACAACTCATGCCACTCTTCTACAGTCCTTAACTTTCCCTGAAAGGATCAGAGAAGTGGCAAGCCACTTCGAACTCACTTCCTTACCTAACTACATTCCCTTGAATATACTGAGATACAGTGTCTTAGGTATGCTATTTACAGATGACTTTACAAACACACTTTGTGGCTTATGAGTACAAGTCACAACAGAGATGGAAGGACTTGAATTCCTATGACACTAAACTATTCTGAAGTTCCCATCTCCCTTTGTCTCAGGTTCATATCAGTACAGAACAAATTCTAAAAGGAGTTTCATGTGAGAGATGAACAATTTACTATTTCTCATTAAAGTTGAAGTTGAGAAGGAGTCTGATGCAACTATGAAGAGAAAAAAGGTAAGTTCCAATGAAGATGAATGGTAGCCAAGCACTTCACCAGATACCTTCTTATAATTAAGAAAGTGTTAGTACCTCTGTCATAAGTTTGTTCTGTTGGGGTTAATAAAACAGATCATTGTTTCCAATGCTAAGACATGTTAGAATTTTTTTTGGGAACTGCCTTCTAACAAATGAGAAATCCAAGAGGAAACCTGTTATTTGAATGTCACTGATTCTTCAGGTTTAATACATCTAAATTCCTCCTTTTCTTAGCAATGGTACTCGTTGAGCTGTCTGCAGAATTTCACAGTGCTCAGGCACAAACACAGAAGAACCAGTCGTTTGCAATTGAAATGAGATTTCATAAATCAAGAGAATACAACATTCACTGTTAAACGAAAGCTGGCTCTGCACTATTTTAAAGACCATTTTAATCCAAGCACAAAATTATTTTATCAGTAGTGTTAGCACCAGTTATTCCTTTATATATTATCCTCATCTTTTCACATCTTGCACATAAAAATACATAGTCCTTCCTTCCTTCTTTCAACATCATTCTCTCTATATGTATTAAAGATTTGATCCAGCAATTTTACTTTTCAAAAATCTTCTCTCTTATTCAATTGTGTAGTTTTGCTGTTAAATATTTTTTTCACTCAGTGTTCATTTTCTTCATGCAAAGACTCTAGCTTTATTTTTAGTGTCTTACATAATTGTTCACTAATGCCTTATTAAAGCTGAACACCTGTAGCTTCAGTTATCTTATAAATGAGTTAACAAGGAAAAACACCTCCACAGGGAAGCTTGTTTTATGTATCTGAACCAGAAGAATTAAAACATTTTATACCTCTTCAAAGTTTCCTATTCATTGGTTCCAGAATTCCAAGCTGTTATTCATGCTTTTTGGCAATGAGGAAAGAATCAGATTAACACCAAGGAACGAACAAGGCAAAATGTATTGTTCTACAGGAAGCCTCTGCAAAAGCTCATCATTTGATTATGTTACTTCTTAATAAAGATGATGAAAGCGCCCATTTCAGAAGCTTGGCCTTCTGCTCCACACACAGACAAGAAGTGATATCATCCAAGAAGCGTTTTTAGTTACTATAAGATTATTTCCTCGTAGTTGTTCATTCTGACACCTTTAAAATGCCAATGCAGGCCCTAGCAACAGGTTGCTTCACTGCCTCTAAAAAGCCTGTATTAGCAAGAACATTGACAGGCTCCCTGGCTAGCAGCAATCAGCTTATGAGTTATTTGTACAACACAGCTTTGGACTGGGGTGGGTAAGCAGTCCTGCTTGCAGCTGAGCCTACCAGCCAGCCCAAGTGTCTTGTTGCCCTCACTCCTCTCCCATGGTAGAATTGCCAGTCCTGCGTATTTATCCACACATTGTGTACATCCCAGCTCGGGGACAGCCACACATGCTGCTACACTGGTGGAGCTGAACAGGAGGAGGGAGACAAGGACTCATTTCTAGCGCAGAGCAGTAATGAACAGCTGTAAACAGCAGTATTTTAACTCAGCTCAGAATCTTACACTGACCCCAGTCTTAGTGTAGGAAATGAAGTTTGGTACTTGTACTGGCACAAATGCCTTCTCCCTGAAATGACAGCAAATTAGAGAACAGACTGTGGTAGTGGGACACCTTATACAGGCTGGCATTTACAATCGATTAGCTATTCTGACATCAGTGTGTCCTTGACTGAAATGGAAACAAATCCCCAGTACAAACAAGACTTCAAAGAAGATATGTGGACAGAAGCCAAAGAGCAAGGATAATTTCACAGCACCCTAGAATCTATTGCTTTAATTTGTCTATACAGATATATAAACCTAGCAATTTAGCTTGTCTTTTTCTGAACAGCCTTTTATAAAGCAAATCAAATATTCTCACAAGTGCGATTCTTAGTATCATTTCTGAATCGGAAGTTAAGGTTTTCTCAGTATCACTTGTATCACTTTTGATACTGTGCAATGTAATTGGCCCCCGGATGATGTTTTCATTTATTTTATGCATTTTCAGATTCATGTCAATCCTGAAATCTGGTGCAAGCCCCGTCCTCTTAAGGAAAAGAGCTTGAAACATAAGTGTGTAGGAAGAAAAAGTCAATGATCCAGAGCAGGGATGATCTGAACTCAGAGTTCCTAGCAATGTCTCATGTCTCTTTCCACACTCCACGCTGCTGGATGCACCTTCTGTGCTGTAGCCCTATTAAAAAACCTGAAAGAAGGAAGAGGTCTAGGTTTGTGCATATGTAGTAGATCTGTAATATACAGTGAACAATTAAAAAACAAACAAACAAACAAAAAATCACCAGATGAGCATTACAGTATTTAAAGCCTATCAAATTGAACCTTTATGCACTTACACCACTGGTAGGATATATCCTTTCTGACAGGACTCTATTGAATTCCCATTACCTTAACTGAAAGCATAATAATGCAGAGTCACAGCCTGTTCTAAAAATGATTCTGAGCTTTTTCACGACTCATTGTAAAATAGACTTATTGGTATATCGTATAATAGTTGTTTATTTACAGGTATGAAAATAAAGCCCCTAGTCAAAATCTGTCAGCTTTTACAGAGTATCACAAAACCCAGAATATATGCCCAGTTTAAACACTGTAAAATAAAGATGACGCACTTCAAATGATGGCCCACAGGCGTGCACATTGTAAAGTTGACACATTTGAATTACAGGAAAATGAAAGTGTCCTGAGCTAATTAAATCCATTCATCTTGGACCATAAAGTTTCAGTCAGATCTGTAAGGAAAATTTATTTCCATTTCTTTCTATTACTAATTTCATTTCTCTATATAGCTCTATTGAATGACCAGATGTTTGGAAAATCCTGGATCTAGTAACTGGGAAGATTTTTGTGCTGAAGGACAGATCTACAGAAGCTGCTATGCATCTAGAGTGGAACTGAATTCAGGAAGTAGACATTCCGTATTCTCACCTGATTCCAAGGTTTTCACTGGGAACACAAGGTCGGATCAGTTTTGGGAGGTCTGATGTGTATGTCACAGCTGTATTCATCTGAGGTGCTCCTGTGCCATGCTCCCTTCAATCAGCAGTAGTTCCCCAAGCTCCCTGCTCTGGAGCCAAGAGGCCAAGAGCATGGGGAGCCACTGCTCCCCTTTCTCTGTTGGCATTATAAAAGCTTTAAGCCTTGAAACTACAGGTTGAAGCCAGGACTCTTGTGGGTTCCCTGGTGCAGAGCTGGTAGCGTGGAAGTTCTGGGCTGGGTTCCCAGGTCCTGTAGTGCTTAGTCTGGATGACAGAGCAGCCATAAGGCACAGATCCCGAGAGCTCTGCATCTGCTCAGGGAAATTGATATTCGCGTAAAAACAGGGAAACTGAAACACACAAAAAAGAATTTTACAGAGTAGCTGGGGAGAGTGAATGTTCTTTGGAAGCATTATATTTTATTTCCTGAGTTTGGGGACAGGAGTGTTTTTGTTGTTAGCTGCTGCTTTGTTTTTTTAAAATCCCTCATTCAAAAGAAATAGAAACATTGAAATGCTTTAGGTTGGCTTCTGAGAAAAATCTCCCCCTTTTTTGAAATACACAAAACACAACTCATGAGGAAAAAAATCATAATAGTGCTGATAAAGAATAGATGAGACCAAATAGAAGCAACAGTCACCAGTTCAAGGAAAAGACCTCAAAAAAAGCCTTCAAAGACATGAGATCTGTTCTGAAAGTTACAGAACAGCTAAGTAAACAAGACATTGATACTACCTAACAAAAGTAGGACTATGCACCTCTTACTGGGTTCTACAACCCACCATCAATATATGATGGTTAATATAACCATCAATTTGTCTAGGTTTAAGCCACTGCCACTGCACTGGAATGCAAGTAAAAAATTCTGCAGGACAAAAGAAAGCACAGAGACAAATCTGCACTGGTGACAGTTACATTTCCAAGGTACTTTTTCTTCTACTTCAGGTATACCATGGGCAATTACAATTGCATTATCCATCTCTCATCACATTTGATTTGATGTCTGTAGACAATTTTATCATACGAAAATAAAAGTAGGTTGGCATATTCAAGGACAAGTGCAAATGCATGATTTTCCCAGACCTATCTCTATTTTTCACCCATTTGTTTTTGCCGTGATTGTCTTAATCACTATTTAGGACTACAGCCTTAATCATATTTTCTCCTATTATGTAAATGCTGAATGACAAATAGGTACAGGGCTGAAAAGTAGTTCAAATCTGTTGAACTCTCTTCAGTATTGGCTGATGGAGATTATCTTTTGCATTGTTGTGACAAATGAGTTTTACAGCTGTGAGTCTGACTTGACTATTATCATGTACTTAATCAATCAATGAAACTCCAGGCAAATGAAGCTCCAACTCAAAGGTCAGAAGTGGTTATCACTTTGTGCTGCATAGCATTTTAATTAGCAAAATGGCTCTGTACATATGCGTGGCTTTTATTTGTAATTTATTCATGATTTTACTTTAATCACTGACATCCTGACACCTAATTAGTAAAGAGGACAAACACTCACAGGTAACATGGGGTGAGAACTATCACACATATTTTAATAATCAAAGACGAGATAGCAAGCTAAAAAAATTCATGGCTTCAAAATGAAGAGCGACAGCTAGTATTTAATTAGTTTCATCTGTACATACTCCATTCCATTTCACTACAGACAGTTCAGGCTCACTCCAAGTCAAACAAACAGAAATTAAAGCAAAAAAGCTTTAAAAAATACTTTATAGCAATGCTACCAAATTTCATAAATATATGAATGCTGCAATTTATTATCTATGTCTTGCAAAATACTGTGGAATTCTGTCATCAAGTTCCCTGGGTAATTCACTGAGATAATTTTTGGGTGCAAACAAATTGTTGCCATCCATCTCCTATGCCACAGTCTAAGGATCTGAGTGTGAGGATTTGAAAGATTTCTAAGAATTGTGCTTTCTCCGTTAACCCAGGAGACACTTCAGGGTGGAACTTAATTAGAAGTTCTTTTCAGGCTAAACATTTTTTTCTTTGCTAATTAATGACAAGTCTGTCAAGGAGATTTACCCAGAAAAATGTGTTTCCTGTATTTTCATGACGTGCTGATTTCTTTCATGATATTTTGTTTTGACATGAAATTTTTCTTTCAATTTTGAAAAAAAACTAATTAAAACATTAAACTCAAGCCAAAATATTTGTCATTTTTAAAATGTCTGCTTCTCCACCCTTTTTCAAGGTTCAGGTCATATTGGACCATTTCTGTTTTGTTTTAGTTTGCTTCAGATAAGGAACCAAAAGAATCAGTTATTCACAGAATTCTACTGTTCTGTAACTTACTTACAAGACTTTGTTTCCCCTGCAGACAGCTGTAAGCTCTTTAAAGAGTACCATGGGCTTTTCAGCTGGAGCTGAGATCTCCATTGAGATGAGATCTTCTTCCAAACATTCAACTTTATAGACTTCATCTACTGTTATATCAAGAACATATACATTGAAAGCTAACTATCTCGTTGGTGTATTTCATGAAACAAAAACTCTGATGCCATGCAGATAACCTCTCTTTTTGGACAGTGAATTTGATAGGAATTACTTCTTTTATTTGGATCACTTAGAATAGCTCTGTTTCTTAGCAACAGCATGTGGTAGAAGACTTGGATATCCAGGAAGCAACAAACACTACATTCACTAGAACAGTGAAAACTGGAAAGAAATAGCAAAATCAGATTTAGTTAGTGTCTGTCTGGGAAAGAAACAGTTGAACTATCTGGGAAGCCACTAACTGCAGGTCTGAGCTTTTCCTCCTGGGCTGAGACAGTACACTGTGTAAAATATGTCACTGTAAATCAGGATGCAGAAGTGCAATTACAAGCAGCTGAAGGGAAGGAGGAAAACAATTTTAAAAGCACTGTCCCATAATGACAAAGGAAACAGCAACCTTGAAGCTTCTAGTTATATTTTTCAAGTAATTAAAATGCTTTTCCTGCATGTGTATTGGTAAGTCCAATTTGATCAATATTTAATCCTTGGACTGGTAAATTGTACAATAATATTCCTAACAGTGTCTTACCAGGAGCATTCTAATAAAAGACTAAAAGTTACTGCTTCCTTCCTCTTCTGCAGCAAACAACTTCAGCCACAGTAAAGAGATAGAGCTTTCCACATGTCACTTACAAAGTCATGGCTAGAGCCGGAAAGTCCAGATTAAAGCCTGCTCTAACATTTAACATAAAGCCTGCATTTTCTGCTCAAACCACTTGCCCATGTCCTCAGAGCTTTCTCCACAAGAAGCAGAGAAGATGGGAAAAGCTGTGCTGGAATTGAAATTTTAATTCTTATGTCAGTAACTAACCCACAGTAATTTCATGGCACTACTTAACATATGATCACAAAAGAGCATTTCTCCAAACAGTGAAAAGAACCCATAATGAGCAGAAAAAAAGCTGTTACATACCTTGAGACTGCTATGACTGAATGACTTCAATATGCAAGGGGCTTGGAAAAAAAATGTAAATGTAAAACACTCACAAAGATTATTTAAAACAAGGAAAACTCTCTAAGTTGTATCACTTTTAGGTTGGCATTTTGTGCATTTTAGCCACCTGTTTTTGTAAAAGTAAGTGTCTACACTGGAAAGCACCCTTGCATCTGTCTTTTTTCTGATGGCACTTATCCTCCTTTTTCTCAGCGGCTCATGCCAGACTCCAGTGGTGCAGAATGATTGGAAATTTTTTCTCCTCCTGTGAACAACAAGTGAACCATCCATCTTAAACAGCAAAGACTATCACCACTGCCTTCCAGCAAACTGAAACAGATAGGTAGCAATTTAACATGTTCTGATCAAGATGTTTACTTGCAAATGAAGGGAAACATGCAAATGGCTAGAAATGACTGTGGCTCTATGTTTACACACTATTGTGTAAAGTAAAGCTAATCTGAATAACCATATGATCTAGCTTTCCCTGTGGACAGTCCAAAAATCCATGAAATACTATTTTTCCTTCAGCAAAAAATGGTGTTCTCTTGAAAGCATAGTTTAAAATGACAGCACTACCTAACAGTATTGATAACGTCGAAAGATTACGTTTTTTAGAAACTCTTAAGAGTTCAAAGAGTTTTTAAATACTACAGTCTATATCCACTCTGAAATTCCAGCACTCCCGTAGCTAGTAGCATTCAACACATGGGCCATTCTACAAATATGATTTTTAATACCTGCAATGTTTATAAATATATAATACATTCACATATAAAGATATTTGAGGTGATTTTAATATGCTATTATATTGATAGTTTAGACTATTAGGGGACTTAAAACACTCTGAAAAATTATGAAATACATTGTATTAGAGAACTCATACACTGAAACAAAAGGTAAGAGAGACGTAAAGATTGGAAGCAAGCAAAGACCACTCAAAACTCTTTTAATAACTCCTGAAGCACTTCTGGATCTTTAGTTAATTCATTTATTTATGATTTCCAAAGTATTGTTAGTATTAAATGAAAATCCTGCCATGACGTTTGTGTAAGATAAGATAAAACCCAAACAAAAAACCCCCAAACACCGCACTGCAGGAACAATAATTCACCATGAAGCCTGTATATTTTCATTACTTCTACAGTGGCAACCACCAGTACAGTTCCAGATCAGTTTCATGGAAGAGGCCTATTCTAAGACTCTCTCCGAAACAAAAAATAAAAACACAAATAAAATAAAAATTTAAAAGAGGCAAATAAAAAAAACAAGTGTCGCATGTGGCTCATTACAAATGACCTAACTTAAATAAGTTAGCACTGGTCTTTATTTCCCAATTCATGTTTGTAAAACATGAATTGTTCCAAAGGATAACAAAGCATTTTATCTGTATTGGTATCATTTCATGAAAGAAACAGTATATATTTAATAAAAGCAGTTTAAAGCAGTAAGTACTCCACATGGCATAAAGTTGGGAATAAATGTAGTTGAACATGAAGTTGTGACAAATGGAATAGGACCTCTGCGAGCTTATACACACACATCATTCTCTGTAAAAGCATCTGTACACTCAGCCTTTATTCAAACTTCAGGTAATATGCAAGACATGCTTAATTAAAATCAGTAATATACGAACAGTTGCTAGTGTGTAAACTGGGCACTTAGGCTGGATAATGCAGATGAAAACTACTTAATTCAAAAGAATTTAATTTAAGCTAATATGAACAGTGAAGCATTTTTACTTTTCATTGTAAGTCAGGTTAAATTCTAAGGTTAAAGCCAGCTATTCCTATGCAACTAGACTAAACAGTAATTGCCTGAGGCAAATTCCTATGCTAAACTTGTGATTATATTATCTTTACAGCACCCACTTTCTCTGCTTAGTCCTGTCGCTTCTGATAAAGATTATTTTTCCTCTTAATTTCCCTATGTTATACTATTCCATTGCATCTACCCACCTTACTTTCTTAAAAGCTCTTCATAGTAAACCTATTATTCTATTAGTAGCCATAATGAATTATTGCTAGGCAACCTCAAGCCTCACACTTCTCACTATGTGTCACTGTTTCGTAGTTCAGACATTCACTTCTATACTAGGAGGCCACAAAATGGATTTGCTATTTCCTCAGCTGTCTGTAACTAACACTTGTGCAGCACTATGATCTACATACAGTACCCTCCTTCTAACACTGTGATGTGACATAGAGCAAATGGAATTATTATTCATTAGTTTTCACTCCCTAATTTACACATCTTGTTCACATATGGACAGTCTTCTCTCTCTACCTACATATTCCATGAATCCAAGACTTAGATCCTGGCCACTGGATCTGCATGTACAATTTGAATATCCTCTGTCCTGTCCCAAGAACAGAGCTGAGGTACCTTTCCGATTCCTTAGAAATTCACAGTTCTGAGTCTATAGCATGGATAAAAGATACGTCTGATGGAATTACCATGATGAATAAGTATTTTCCTTCCAGAGCCTGTTAATAAATACTCCAGTTCCGCTGAGTTGGAAGCACTTACCTGGCATATGCTGAGGTGGGTGTGCAATGCAGTTGCAGCCAAAAAAAGAAATTCCAGTGCTTGAACTGGGAGCAGGTCTGGGGTAATAGGCTGATGCTCAGAATACATCACAGATAGTAAAGTAGTTTCTTTATCTCAAAAAACTTACAAATGCTGGACTCACATGTGACAGACTGAGTCCTAATCTGAATTAAAGCCCTGAAGCTTCATTAGAAATGAGCGATAACCAATGAACGATTTCCTTTTTCCAAAGGAAAGCCTTTACACTGAAATATCTTGAGAGATAATGTGTTCTCAGGTCTGCAAATAATATCAAAGTGGTTTCTTAAAACATTCCTGATGTAGAAACTTCAACCTAATACCCTGATTGGACCCGTACCTCTCCATGATTTGTATGTTGTTACATTTTTTGTTGGTGTTACTGGAACTTTTAAATAGAGACAAATGAACAGAATGAGAATGAGCAAGTAATGAACAAATCATTAGAAGGGTCACACCATGTGAGGAAGATCAATCAAGCACATTATTCTGCCTCTAGTGGGGCCTAGAGTGGATTCCTCTATTGGATTAGAGGATGTAGAGAATAATTCACCATTCACTACTTTACACCAATCTTAACGTTGTCATTGTCTCTAGATACTCCTTAGGAATCACTTTCCCAGGTCAGAATTCTGATTTGAGTAGTAATTCCTAAAGCCATTTTTCATTTCGGTCTTTTCTGTTCTTCATCTGTTTCAAGGACTGTTTGTTTACTGATCTGATTCCATTTGGGCTGGTCAGCTCTCACAGTGTGCTGTTGTTTTAATATTTAGAAATGCACCATAACTTTACAAGAGATGGGAGGAGTGTGTGTGGGGTTGGGAATTAGTGACTAAAACAGGATCTGGGAAAGCAGGTCTACCCCAAAAGGCAGCTGTACAAACAGAGCATGTCAAATCCCTCTTGGAAGCAAAGTCAGGACAGACAAACCCCTAAGTGCCTGCCGCGCTTTGTCCCCAGACACATCATAAAGTTTTCCTGAGGATTCATAGGCTCTGCTTGATAAAGAGCTGAGAGCATTAGAGGTATTTTAGCATACAGAAACCTTATTTTACAACTTATCACCCATGATGTTCCAGTTAACTAATGCAACAAGCTAGCTACTTGAATAAAATTTCAGTACTTACTTTTCTCCACTGATTACTTAATCTACTTGATATACTTAGGTACCTACTACTTACACATCTGGTAGCTTGCGAGTGTAGATTATATTTAATGTTTATACTTATGATGTATAAAAAGCCTTCTATTTGTCCAACAGATTGCTTTATACTTTAAGAACGTAAATGTTTATTAGAAATACCTTTCATTTTTTCTGCTATGCTCAGAAACAAGTTTACCGTGTTATTACCTATTCTGCGTTTTATTCAAAAGCAGATAAAATATTAAATATATGGACTCTTTCTTGCTTTAGAGTTGAACATAATTGTGACTTCCAGATGTTTTCACTCTTTATCAGGTTTCTGTTTGTTTGTTTTTTAAAAAAATAACCTGCATTCTTGGCAGGAGTCATAAATTCCTATCTGATGGTAGAAGGGCAAAAGCTCTATATTACGTAGCACCAGCATACGAGTTCTCTTTTAAAAGCCACCCATTGTGAGGCTTCATTTCCCAGGCAGGGACTATTGTATGTTTTGCTCAGTAGACAATGAAGTATATTGCTTTTTGCTCCTTATTTGAACAGCAAGAGAAGAAAGCAAAGTGTTTGATTACTGTCCAGTGGACTGTTTTGTATTTCTGCCTCCCTGTCACAAAATGTCCTCTGGAACTGGCTTCAACTAATATAAGAATGCAAGAATCTAGAAGTACTTATTAAACTTTTACAATATGAGCTAAGCATAACATATTCTAAAGAGGATTTGCTTTCTAAGAGAGAAACCAAGACTAAGTGAAAAGAACAGATGGAGTGCCACAGAAATGGCTCAGAAATGATAAAAAAACAATGCACCATGGAAGAAAGGAAACTTAAATATCGATAAAAAACTGTAAAAGAGTGTCTTAACAGCTGGGGAAAAGAGAATTTCCAACATTCCTCGGTTGGATGGTGGAGGAAAAGTGTAGGGGATGCTGACTTCAGTGATCATAGCAGGCAACAGTATCCTATGTAATCTTTTAAACTGATGGGTAAAGTAATTTTTAGGCTTACAAGACTTGAATGTGTTGTTAAATTATGAAAACAAAAAAAAGTTCTGCTGAGCAATAGGGAGGGTAGCTTTTTGCTTTTTTCTTTCTTTTTTAAAAATCTGTTCAACTACTAGCAACAGTTCAGACAGAAAACCTTCCTTAAAATCGAATAGCCATGAGGGGTTGAAATCTGATAAAATGGGCTTCTGTTTGCTGACCATTTTCAGTCTCAGCGCCAATGAACACAATACAAGTTAGGTAGTGCATCACCGGTTTTCTCAGCGATAAGTTAACTTAGCAGACTCTGGAAATCAACATCAAACTCTCAGCAACTGGATGACAACAGAAGAAATGGTGATATGAAAAGGTAACCCAACTTATTTTGTTGGTAGAAATAGTAAAAGAAGAACTGAAAAACCTCAAGTATTAAATTGATGGCCAGTGAAGATGAGTGTAAGAAAGTGCCCACAAAATTATGGTGAAATATTCATAATATGTATTTGAGCTAAATGGAGAAGTTGCTTCAGAAAATTACAAGTAGTATCTAACTCCCTGAGTGATGTTTTTGTAGACTCATTGGGTGTGTGGATAAATGCAGTGCAAGGAAAGAAAGCACTGTTGCAATTAGCAATAGAGTGTAAATTTGAGATTACTAAATTGCTAACTACAAAAGAGAGACTTCTTTTTTAAAACTTCAAGTGGTTAAACCATTGTTGCTTTTCCTATTCTCAATATATTACTTACTATCCAGATCTGTGGGTTTGTCATACAAAAATTGTATTGCTAATAAAATTCAATGTTACATAATGTGTATACATACAAAAATCTTTAAGTGGGATGATTCTTCTGTTAAACAAAGGCAATAGGAGTGTCTCCCTACAAAGATGGGTTGAACAACTAACATGGCATTTGGGACAAATATATTTCATTAAATTCATTTGACATACTTTTGCTTTGCTATCTGCACTGGCTACCCTGGTGAATTTCCTTCTTGATGCACAAAGGATAACTGTATTTCCAACCTGGAAAAGACTTTAGGAACTATTCTTTGTATTTGGAACTTCATTTAATTCCCATGAGTACTGGTAAGAGTTGGTCTCAGAAACTTCTGAGCATTCAGTGTAGAACAATCTACTGATGTGCAAAAATGCATTGATTTACACAATATAAAAAACCTTGAGATTTTTTAGTTAAAAAATGTCAAAGAATGATTTCAAGTACATGAAGGATGTATTTCCTAAATTCTGCAACTTGTGTTTTTTAAATATTTTTATAGATCTTAAAGGTTCAATTCTCTTTAATTTTGACAATTTCTTTTTTTTTATAAGAATATAGTCTACTTACATACAATTTTTCATAGAAGACTACACAATCCATTCTGTGCCTTCCTATTGAATTCACTTTAAATGCAAAATATACAGAGGGTTTTCAATTTGGCCTGACAGATCAACAACAGGAGACCAATACTATGATGGAAACACTTTAAAAATGATAAATAGCTCCAGCCAGTACAAGACTGAAAATAAATAGTCACCTCTGGTGAAGAAAATTATTTGAAGTGTGGTCCTCCATGATTAGTAGAGACTATCTCCCATTGTGCTATAAATCTTTCAAAATGGATTGCTACCACTTACTCCTGTTTAGAACCTATTACCACTGTCACATTATATGATACTTAAAAAAAGGACATACAATAAAGCATGTCAAACAGCAACCTCCAAATACTGGCTGAAAGTCAGAACAGAAATTATTAATTATTATGCAAGAGCAATACAGTGGGTTTGAAAATGAGCCAAACATAATCGCACGCTTTTCAAAAATCAAGGTAAACTGGTAAACTTGAAAAAAAAAAAAAAGAAACGGGAATAGTCTTTGACATACAGAAAAATCATTAGCAACTCTATCTTGATCTTATTTTGGTAAATGTAGGAGGAAAAGAAAAAGCTATTGCTTCTAAAGTCATTGCAGCTTCCCTGCAAATTTTCATGGAAGAAGAAATCTGCAGTTCCAACGAAACTTCAACCTATTAATTCTATTTTAGACCATGTCCTCAAAAGGAATAATTTTTTTCTAACCAAGAACACAATAGAGGGCTCATCTAGACTCAAACAGTACTGTCTACAATATTGTCTGGAAAATAATATGACTTCATCAGTAAAGACAGAAAGCGAATATTGAGAACAAAATAAACCATATCTCATTAATTGGACTAAAAACATCATTGGCAGAATAAAGTTTCTTTCATAGATGAAAGCTGTCTTCCTTAATTTTCCTCTTAGTTTGATGCTTTATACAAACATCTGACATGTCCAGATTTTGACAAGAAATTTCACAAGAAATGACCATTGTTGAAATACTCAAAAGCATATGAGAAAATACTCCAAAGTATGAGAACCCAAATGATCTTTGAAACATTACAGGAACACATAAACATATTATGTGTCTCATAAACCTGAGAAACATATTGTCAGGTAATATTCCATTATGCTGCTTATTCTATGAAATAACTTTATGATTCCATAAAACTCCGGTAACACAAAGAAATTGGAATATACATTGCTTTAGTTCATTATGCCAATGGAAGATGTCAGGCTCATTTCTCAGTACTTATGTATTCTGCACAAGGATGTAGCCAAAACATTTCTAACTTTTATTTTGGGGTTGGGTTTTAGGTTTTTGTTTTGTTTTGTTTTTTTAACATGAGTGTCATCCCTTTTGTTCTTCTTTAGCACATGATTAATCTAGCTTTACTCTATTCTGCATTACAGAGATGTCATGACTTCAGGATTGCAAAAGAACTGATGACATTTCCTATTAAGGTACACTTACACAAATAAAAATAATGTATTATTAAACATTTTAGAACTTAAAAGTTGTAACTCAGTACTGAACAAAGCTAAGGAAAGCAGCATAGAATCACAGAATCATAGAACTGTCTAGGTTGGAAGGGACATTTAAGGCCAGCTAGTCAACCATCAGCCTAACTCTGATAAAAAACAACAACCCATCACTTAACCATGTCACTGAGCACTATGCCAAGCCGTCTTTTAAATACCTCCAGCGATGGTGCCTCAACTACTTCCCTGGGCAGCTCATTTTAATGGTTGATAACCCTTTCAGTGTAAAAATCTTTCCTGATACCCAAACTGGACCTCCCCTAGNTGTCATGACTTCAGGATTGCAAAAGAACTGATGACATTTCCTATTAAGGTACACTTACACAAATAAAAATAATGTATTATTAAACATTTTAGAACTTAAAAGTTGTAACTCAGTACTGAACAAAGCTAAGGAAAGCAGCATAGAATCACAGAATCATAGAACTGTCTAGGTTGGAAGGGACATTTAAGGCCAGCTAGTCAACCATCAGCCTAACTCTGATAAAAAACAACAACCCATCACTTAACCATGTCACTGAGCACTATGCCAAGCCGTCTTTTAAATACCTCCAGCGATGGTGCCTCAACTACTTCCCTGGGCAGCTCATTTTAATGGTTGATAACCCTTTCAGTGTAAAAATCTTTCCTGATACCCAAACTGGACCTCCCCTAGTGCAACTTGAAGCCATTTCCTCTTGTTCTATTGTCTCTGACTTGGGAGAAGAGACCGATCCCAGCCTCTCTACACCCTCCTTTCAGGTAGTTGTAGAGAGTGAGAAGCCTCTTCTTGTCTAGGCTGAACAACCCCAGCTCCGTCAGCCTCTCCTTGTAAGGCTAACTCTCCAGACCCCTTCTCCATTGCCATTTTCCAGACCCACTCCAGCAATTCTATCTCCTTTTTGTGGTAAGGGGCCCAAAACTGGACACAGGACTTGAGGCAGGGCCTCACCAGTGCTAAGTAGAGTGGGATGATCACCTCCCGAGTCCTACTTACCATGCTGTTCCTGATACAGGCCAGAATGCTGCTGGCCTTGGCCACCTCAGCACACTACTGGTTCATTTTCAACCCATTGTCAACCAACATGCCTAGGTCTGTTTCTGCCATGCAGCTCTCCAGCCACTTTTCCCCAGGCCTGCAGCACTGCATTGGGTTGTTGTGACCCAAGTGCAAGACCCAGCACTTGGCCTTATTGAACCTCATCTCATTGGCCTCAGCCCATTGATCCAGCCTGTCCAGATCGCTCTGCAAAGCCTTTCTACCCTCAAGCAGGTCAACACTCCCATGTAGCTTAGTGTCATCTGCAAACTTACTGAGGGGCCGCTCATCCACTTGTCCAGATCATTGATAAAGATGTTAAAGAAAACTGGCCCCCATACTGAACCCTGGGATATACCACTGTGACCAGTCGCCAGCTGCATCTAATTTCCATTCACCGCCCCTCTCTGGGCCCAGCCCTCCAGCCAGTTTTTAACCCAGTGGAGAATACTCCCATCCAACCCATGGACAGCCAGTTTTTCCAGGAAAATGCTGGGGGAAACTGTATCAAAGGCCTTATAAATTCCAGGAAAACAACATCCACAGCCTTCCCCTCATCCACCAAGTGGGTCACTTTGTCATGGAAGGAGATCAGGTTTGTTAAGCAGGACCTGCTTCTCATGAACCTGAGCTGGCTGGGCCTGATCATCTGGATGTCCTTCATGCACTGCATAATGGCACTGTTCCATGGCTTTCCCAGGCACCGAGGTCAGACTGACAGGACTGTAGTTCCCCGCATCATTCTTCTGGCCCTTCTTGTGGGTGGGTATCACATTTGCTAAATGCCAGTCAGCTGGGACCTCCCCAGTTTGCCAGGACTGCTGGTAAATGATGGAAAGTGGCTGAGTGAGCACTTCCGCCAGCTCGCTCAGTGCCCTCAGGTGGATCCCATCTGGCTCCATAGACTTGCTTATACCAAAGTGTTGGAGTAGGTCCTTCACCACCTCCCTTTGGATTACAGGGGGTTCATTCTGCTCCCTGCCCCTATCTGTTAGCTCAGCGGTCTGAGTACTCAGGGAACAACTTACTCTACTACTGAAGACTGTAAAAACACTTCTGCTGGCTACTGGTCCCACCACCTTTCTGCAAGGCCTAACTTCTACCTGACCATTCCTCAGCTCAGCTGTAGTTCCTAATCCAGCCTTGCATCTCTGCTGATGGATTTCCCCCCTTCCATCTTCAAACTTAAAGACCTCATGTAAATTCATGTTGATGCATTCAGCTGGGCTAATTGTCCTGCCACTTTTTTGGGGGGACAAGCCCTATTTCCCATGTGACCGTGCTCAGACCCTTCTGTATTTGCCAGACTATTACTACCCCTGATGGATCACCATCAACATGACCAGTAACAACTTTGTTGACACATTTGGAGTCCCTGTCCAAAGCTAATTCTGATTGCAGCATTGGGCACAATGGTAGCAGAGCTTGTGGGAAACACTGCACTGTATTTTGCCACCACAGTTTGCCAAGTTATAAATTCATAGTAATTGTGATGGCATCATTTTGACTTCCAAGGATTAACATCTTCCATGTTGATTTTTCTTACTTTAAATTCAGTTTCCAGTTTACAGACAAATGCAAAGACTGTCTTAGAAGTTTGTCAACATTTCAGAGTAACAGCATAAGCAACTGATCTCTCAGAAATCCTAAGCTTTCCCTCTATATAAGCACCTTCTACTCAACAGAAAATCAACATACTCTTTAAATACCTGTCCAGTTCTTCACCAAGGCTGT
The DNA here is from genome assembly GCA_013398155.1 of Pedionomus torquatus. NCBI lineage: Eukaryota > Metazoa > Chordata > Aves > Charadriiformes > Pedionomidae > Pedionomus > Pedionomus torquatus. The sequence continues at coordinate 104,034 of VZRU01018426.1, read as the reverse complement.
TACTTTATTTCCATCTGTACAGTGTACTATTTAATCTATAAATATGAAAATGTCATAAGCTCAAACTTTGCTTGAAAAGAAAGTCTGGAGACCAAGCAATCACTACCATAATTATACTGTACCCTTCTTATTACTAGACTTTTGTATATTTAATGGTGGACAAAAGACTTTCCTACAATGTTTTTGAATTGCTCACTTGCTTAGAGAAATAAACAAACATACTGGCAAAATAACAGAAATTATCAAACTATAAGACACCATTAGTTTCACATTATATGCAGGACTCTTCCTAGAGCTCTTGAGTCCTGCTATGTATTAAATTCTGAACCAGGATTTGTCAGATAAGATTTGCTATTACATCCCGCAATTTTACAGTTTAATTGACCGATTGTTGGACCAGATGATCTCTAGCAGTCCCTTCCAATTCTGACAATTCCGTGATTCTGTGACAAAAGCAATGCTACCTTTAAGAATCTCCCTTCCAAAACTAATTGGACTACTGATGAGAAAAATAATTCCCTTCACCACTGCCACATGCGTACTTTTTACCATTATACCCCTCCTATTAATCCTAACATTATGTTCAACATTCTCACCTGAACATCTGAGTTGACGTACATTTTTTCTATAAAAGCTTACAAAAATAGGAATTCAGAAGCCTGATTGCATAAAGTACTCCACACAAATCAGGTTCCATCCTAAAAATCCCCTCAGCCACTCTTGGAAATCTAAGTTAAACTGCACCTTCATTACTGCTCTGTGATCTATCCCAAACAGCTCATCTTGATAATTTCTATATTCCCACCATTGATCCTCATTGATTATACTGCTTTGTTGTCCAGACATAACAAAAATGCACAAACTGGAAATTTTTTTTTTTTTTTGACAAATACATGCTCTCAGTATGTATCAAATTCTTTTCAACCAGACTGTGAAAAGCCAAACCCAATGATTAATTTGAGTATAAAACACAAAAGTTCAGAACTCAGGAACAAACTGGCCACTGTCTTCCTGACAGGATAAAATCACACACATTTAATTACATTGCAAATAATAAGAAAAAAAGTTATCTTTTTGTCATGAATGCCTTCCCTATTGTGTTGGGTTTCAGCAGAGTAAGTATTTGAAAATCTCAAGTTATTTGTTAGCTTGTAATGAGAAGGCTTTTGTCCTCTATTAAGACAGCGTGAAAACTGCAGTGTTAACACCTGTAAACCAAATGCTCATGTTCTTTCATACAACTCTAATTCCTTAGTCTGGATTGCATTCATGTGGAAAAAAAAGATCTTACAAGACAAAAGTATTTGTTAGAGTAAACTACATTGCTTTCCTGGATTTCAAGGAAAATTGGCTATGTATGAAGAAAATACTGACATAATAATCACACACTGAATCACATTCAACACGTTTACCATTAAAAAAGAACACACAGAAGTTTACAAACCAGGACTAATATATTCTGGTTTTTCTTCCTGTATTATAAAAATTCCTGTTTTATAAAATCAGTTTCCTGGTTATTTGGATCATTTAAACAGTAAAGCTTGCTTATAAATTCTACAACATAAAAAAAAATCACAGCACAAATTGATACTGAACACAAATGATGTGAAAGAAACTCAGTACTGGAGAACACAACATGCTTCAGTGACACGATCAAGAACTGAATTTGAATTTTTGTCAAGTAATATCATATACTCTTTTCATCAGGAGCCTCTTCAAGTCACTTTTTAATTATGTTTTTTAATGAACATATATATATTAGATTACACAGAAAAAGAGATCACATTTTTATATTTTTTTTAAATCTATTTTACTTTTTCAGGTTTTTTATTGTCATCCACTTATAATTTATTCTGCAAAAGAACTGAGACAGAAATGCTACTGCCCATAACTGCTTGTTCACACTTTCTCAAATCCCTACCAGATGTTCTCTCTATTCAATGCTACCAATTTAACTGTTTATCTGTGGGTGCCCTTGCCTTTATCTAGACAATGACTCAACTTTCAAAGGTGGGGGGAAAAAAAAAAAAAAAAAACAACAAAACAAACCGCTAGCAACTGAGCCTTACCTGTAGGTGAGGTGACTCGATGTCTCACATCAATCCAACTGGTCATATGACATCTCTCTCCCTATTTCCAATCTGCTGTTTGTTTTGCCTATATAGACTGTAGACAATCAGGAAAATAATCTGTTTGTTTCCATGTCTTTGGAAATTAGTTAGCACAACACTGGAATTAAAATCCTGAACCCACTGTTTTTTTGTTCCTTACCCAGGTAAATTGTTGGACATCATTTAAAAACCAGTTTTAATACGGTTGGTAAATCTATTGGCTATAATGTCATTGTTCAATACAAGTAGAGTATTTTTTAATAATATGATGAAAATAAGATATATTTTTTTACTAATACATTCTTGGAGTACACTTTTTCACTATGGAAACAACATTCAGACACATACTACTGTGGCATGAACTTTCATCTCAAGGAAAGCAGAGGGCATGCTGAGACACTTGGGAAGATTCTGACTTGACCTGCTGTGATTTTGGTGACATTACTCGACAGGTCAGGGATCAGGACAGACTAAATGGCTGCTTCCTACTGGCTCACACACTCACATCTTCTTAAATGAGGTGGAATGAAGACACGACCAAAGACACACTCAGATGTGCATAAAGAAATTAATAGATCACAATTCATATATAAACCAAAGACAGATCCCCAAAGGACTCTGAAATGTAGTAAAAGTCTATTATTTTTATTTTTTGCAAACAATTATAACTTACTAACATCAATTTATATATTTATAAACCATACTGTAATTGCCAATTTAAATTCAAAGTGAAGACCTACAAGACCTACATGTAGTCACCTTAACCAAATTCATTTGGATCTATGATGTGAATGATGCTGGATAGCATAACCCAAATAACTGCAGACAACTTTAATTTTTATCCTACTTTAATATTTTTTCATCAGTTATTTTACCTTGAAACAAGAATTGAAATACTGACTTAGATCATCTTGTAGCAAAGTGGCCCAGTGAAATTCCTCAGCACCAACTGAGCTTAGACTGTATAGTACTATTATATAACCGATATGTGTATACAAGTATATAAAAACATTAGCATTGGATATCAGCCTTACCCATAGTGCAGTGAAGACTAGGTACTTTGGAAATAAAAGCATTCCACTAAACTTAGAACAGCACAAGAATAATTTTTAATTAAGGTTCTATAAATCAAAATATTTTATACTGTTGCTCAAACTAATATCTATGCGCAGCTAGTTTATACATATGCACGCACACACATAAAGTAAGTATTGATTTAAAAAATCCTCCACTTTCTATCTTCTCTTAATGTCTTTTTTTAAAATTAAAATATAATTTCTGGAAGCTCTCCTCACTAGAACTGGCAGATGCTCCATGGAAAATTGCCGTTAACGATTAACACATAATGAAGAATCAACCTGCTGGGGCACCTGGGATAAATTTAGTTTTTTCAATGCATTATTATTCCACTTGAGTAAGATAATAGATTATAATTTTAGAGAAAGTGACATATGGAACATCTATGAGACTTTGCAGAAATCATTTGAAACCCTTTACTTAAAACATTTATCACATGCTTTTGGTAGGGGAGGGGAAGGACTTTTGACAATGAGATTTTGGCAGACCAGCTTTCTTAACAGAGCATTGAAAGACTTTTATCTCAAAGCAAATTGAGCTATAAGTCAAAATTCAGTTTCCACCACAGCTATTAGATTTCAGGCACTAATCCTGTTCTTCAACTTCAGCCTGTTCTTATGTTGCTAGTGTAATCACCTCTTACAGAATCTGTATCCAAATCTCTCTGTCAGACTCGTAATGCAAAGAAGGGCACAAATGCAGCTCTTGTAGAAACACTGCCAACAGGGCAGCCACCAGCCAAAGTGGGACAAGTAAATGTTCTGGATCGTGAAGGGAACTGCCATCTCTGTCTTGGAGAAGACCATATCTGGAGGAACCTAAATTTCACTCACTGACAATACGTGAGAATCTTTAAGTATTAGAAGATAAAAATTAATCATGTACAGTATCTTCACATCCGCAACATCCCTTTAAAGAGCTCCTCATGTCCTCTGGCTCTGCTTCAGCCACTATCTCCTCCAGAGCATGCACCTCTCCTGTCAGTTCCAGCATTGCATGCACCCTCCGGGCAGGTACTTAGCCATGTTGCAAAAGATTGAGAATCCACCCCCTGCTGTTGAACATCTTCCAGCACCTTAAATTTAAATATGCTACTTTTTGAAACAATATGCTAGTTTACTTTTTCCTATAAAAAGTGGGTAAAATTACGTTCCTATAACTGTTCGCTACTATAGTTAGCAATAGGTGCGATCACATCCTAAGTATGTTTAAAACAAAAGAAAGACCCAAGGTCTCTGTATTTTCACCTGTGCTGATTGCTGACAAATTCCTGTACATCTTGTGTTTGCTCTCCTTCAGGATTAGACTCAAATAATGTCCAACGTTGCCATTATCCTAATTCAAAGTGCACAAGTATCCTTCTGTTAAAGTAACACAATTTCTTAAGCATTTATTTTTTAAAGAGCTTTCTGCTTCCAATGCAAAGACTTCCTCCTGTACTAGTCACATAATGCCTTGCTGACAGGTCATATTTATCTAGCATTACCTTTAATAATGTGCAGTGATCAGCATAGAGTTGTGTTCAGAGTGAGTCAGATGGTCTCCTGCAGGGGCAGCTTTATACAGAGATGCCCTGAGGACAGTCAGTCAGTATCCACTGTCCTGTCTTTGCTTTAGCTCCAGTCTGAATCACTGCCCATCTTGATTTCTGCTGCCATCAAAGGTGACTCCTCCTCTCTTGCTTCTGGCCCAGTCAATTCTGAATCCAAGTTCTTGCTCCTGCCTCCAGGTACAGCAGCCCAAATTCATGCTCATGTTATCCTTAAATGAATAGATAAAGCAGCTCAAGAAATAGCTGTAGAAAAACAAGCCTGTAAAAGAATATTTCAACTGCATGCCTACAGCAGTCTTACTGCAAAATAGAGGGTATTTTAATATAATCCAACTTTGAGATGTTGTAGCTAACAAAGGCTGAAATAAAATTCCATCATTCTTTTTCCACCAAAGTCATTAAGTAGTTATATGAAGGTCTTCAATTCCATTAGTGCACAATACCTATTTCTACAGCAGGGAATCTTCCAGTTTTACAGGTTTTTAATTATTTATTGATTAATTAGTCACAAAACGTCAAAACAAGAACAGTCCCATCCCACAAAGCCAAATAAAACATCAAAGCAGGAAAAAATGAATTATTTCAGAAACCAAACTGTTTCTATAGCCCCCCTGGAAATTCACCCTCATCCAATAAAGTTTCAATCTTTAGAAAAATTTATAAACCAAAAGGCTCAGTCTCTCCTAAAGAAGTATGTAAACCCAAACGGATAACTCTCATCAAACAAAAGTAGGCAACGTTCCAATAAAGTCTTCACAGTTTGCTGGGAAAGAAAGAGGATGTTGCATCCTATATAAATTCGGTCTCCCCGTCCATTCTCATAGTTATACAGAATACTGATGAGCATACCACTGTGTCTGCACTAGTAACTAGTTTGAGAGCAGTATTGTTGTGTAATTATTGTATTGTTAGGTCAGGTCAAACAGTGATTTTGATACATACAAGCTGCTATCCAAAGGAAGCTAAACTCAAATTCCGCAATTGATAGGTTCTGTGAGAACACAAGGATGCACATCAGCAATGGGTCAGTCACAGCACAGGCGTGATGGGGCTGTTGCACTGAGGGAACAAAGTGGAGCCCCAAACTGTATTGAGGCCTCAGTACCTGATGCTTCTACATAATGATCTGGTCCTTTGGCACTACATTACCAGTTGTGAGGCTATGGCTAATGCTGTATCGAAGACCAGGAAAGCCCTAATGTATTAGAGAGAGAAAATACCATTCCAAACACCAATTACAATTATTTTGAAAAATACTGGAAAACAATAAGCTATTAATTTTCAAGGGCACAGAACTTCACATACCAACTTTTGTCAATCTTTTCCTCATAATTCCTCCTGCTTCAGAAAGAAGTTGTGACCAAATCTCTGCTCTGAGGTGAGGAAGTAGTGGCCATATTGTTATCTGCATAATGGTTCCAGGTGCAACTAGTCTGACCTATTGCAATCTATTCAGTTTTTCCATTTTCAAATTTCTTACTTGTTACTTATAATGGGTGACTGAGCTATTCCAAATTTGGCTGTAGTACAAAAAAGCTTTCAGACATGCTGTGATAAAGACTTAAAAGGAAACTGTAAACCACACTTTTAATTCTTTAATTGCTAACCTATATTTTGAGGCTAGAGTATTTATTTGTAAGAAGTACAGCAGTCTATGTAATAATTTGTAAAAACACATACAGAGCACGGTAAAGCTTTGAAGGAAAAACCTCTTTGCTAATGAAATAACTGTGAGACTGAAAAGTACAAGCGGGCAATGAAAGCTACATGAGTTCACTGCATGAGCAAGTGAAATCTAAGCACAGAGAGTTATGTTCCTGGCTCTTACCTTACTGGCTCTGTATCCGTATTCATCTTAATGTGCAAATGCACATCTGCTGGGTATTTAGTTACGTTACTAAGACACTAAAAGGCAGAAAAACAAGTTAAGTATTCTAAATACCTGATGGACTTACAGGCTTTAAAGTGACAGAAATGGTCATAAAAACAATTATCTGGAAAATACTCTTAATAAAATAAGGTATGATTAAATATGTATATGCTTCTTATATCTAATTAAAAGATGAGTACAGAAGGAAAAAACAATACGACATTTCAATTCAAGTCTAAATACACTTAATTGAGACTCTTAATAGTATTTGAACCTATACTTTTTTTAATGAAAGAGAAAAAAAATGCTCCAACATATCTAACCTTTCTTAGTCCTCACATGCAAAATGCCAAGAATAACTTGGAGATGCGCATGCAGACCAGTAATGCCCAGTTTGAGGCATGCTTCCCATTTCACTGAAGCAAAAATGTCTGTCTGTGATCCACTTAGACATTCAGAAACTGGGGGGTTTTGAGTAAATAAATAGTATCATTTAAGCTAAAAGCAACTTTCCATATCAAAGAAGAAAAATGGAGTCCCGGCCTAACAGACACATATTTGCATATCAAACTGTTGACTCCAGCGTTTTGTGAATCCTATTAAGTTTCAAAAACTCTTAACTTCATATTCTGAACAGCAGTGTGATCCTTAGGTACATTTGGTGAATTAGTCTAGTCATTTGCTGGGACAGAAGTTGACACATCAGCAAGATTATGCCAGAAGATTTGTGACAGTGCCACTGAGGGTCACCAGAGCTGGCTATTTGCCATACACAGGTAAGTTTTATAGAACTATTAACTAAAGACGAATCTGTACAGAAACAAAGCTGGTGCTATGAGCCTGGGGAGTGGTACAATCTACAACTCCTTCAACTAATTCCATTAAATAAAACAGGCCAGTTAGAGCTGCTTTTTCCTCTTTTTTTTTCTTGACGGGCAAGAATAGGGATTTACCTTTTAATAAAGCAGTGCTTTATAAACAAAGAATGCTGACTGCTCTTCTTATGTGAGACCACGCAGCATCAGATTAAAAAACCTGTAAGGTCTGCTGTAAGAATGCTAACAAAAGTAGCAAGATTAGTTATGTGAAGAACATTTTTCAAAGTACATTCCATCCTTAACTGATGTGTTCTCTGTATTGAAGACCTTGCTTTGCTAGGCCTGTATTCAAGGTCATGTTGTCACACTGTACTTGAAGAAAATATGCAAGAAGTTTTCACTCCTGAAAATGAAGTAAAATTTGAAAAACAAAAACAAACCAACAAAACCCCAAACAAACAACCAAAAAAACAACCAAAAAAACATCAAGACAAAACAAAAAAAAAACAAACAACCACCCAGCCCTGGCAATAGCTCCGGGGCTTGAAACACTTAGTTTGAGGAACAACTACCCAAGAAAAGCATCTGCCTCCAGAAATATGGACAAGGCAGTTAGAAATAAGAACTATAATCAGGTACGGTTCAAATCCATACTGACTAAGAGCAAAGGTGGATAAAGAAAACCAGTCACATCTTTCATTGGTTAGAAAGATGCAAAATTGGCCCAGCAAAATTTCACTCATTTGTCAAATTGACAGAATTCAGTTAATAAAAAAAATAATACACACACACCCCCCAAAAAAAGTCAGGGCTATTCTTTTTTCAGAGCACTCAAATAAAGATAGAACACACTTCAAATGTGTTATAGAGTGTAATATCTATATTTTTCTGCTTTGAAAGAGTATCTTTCTTTGAACTTTACCAGTATCTTTAATTTTTTTTAAATGTAAATAATTAACCTCTACGTATCTGGAAATGTTTTTTTCACACGTGAAAAACATGGTTAATGATTTTGTTTGTATGATAAACTGGAAAATCAGTAGTTACATTTCTTCAACATAGTTGTTTTGTTCACAAGCCATCATGCGTTCAGCAGGGAGGACAGACTCAAGTTCCGACAGAAACGTTGGGGAAAATCTCACTTTGCACCTCAAAAAAAAACCTGGTGACACTGCCTGATTCAAAGTTCATGCTGAACAATCAGACAGGTGAACATGTCATTGACAATTTCATCTTCCCTTTAAAGACAGTCACACGCACAGCTGAGTATGTCTCCACTAAAATGTTCAATTCATAGCCCTGTGACTGCTGGCTCACAAATTCCCTACAGGTTCCAAGATTCCCAGAGCTTTGAGGTACAACTACCTGGATCCTCATAGGGGTCATACAGTTAGGTTCCTAAATACATTTCACTCTGTGTCTCTGTGCTAATTCTATCCTAATTCTATTCTTGTACTCCAGGAAAATTCTTCAAGCTGAATATGGCTGGCTGCTTTCAAGAAAGAACCCGTTTCTCCCCTGAGCACACCTTCCTTGACTCAAAACCCAGCAGCTTAGACAAGATAAATGACACTTCCCTGCCTACTGTGCAGCCACACCTTTTAAAAAGAGACATACACATATAAGTATTTGTAAGTAATCAGCTCTACTGCATTTTACATAGCCTGTAAGTTCTCCTGACACTGGGTACTTGAAAATGAAAATATATTCATAGACATTTTTCACATGCAAATACCTTGCATATTTTGGACAGATGCTTGAGAGTTGGTTTGTCCTTTAATATGTCCTACAGAAGCAAAATTCAATAAAGTAACAATCCAAGCATATTTTTCATTCCAGGAAATCTCTGCTGCGGGTGCTCTTTCTTTCCTTTCCTGCTTCTTCTATTGATTGCCCCTTCCACAGTAACTAGAAGCCATATATCTCTTGATATGATGCTGAAGCTTTGTATTTGTGTTTTCTCATTTTTAATAGGCTAATTTCCTTTTTTGGAATGATTTGTGAATTCTACAACATCTAAGAAAGCTAAGAACAAACTATAGAGATTAGACAGTTTGTAGATTTTCTGTCTGCTTATTAGGCACAGGGATTTTGATCTAAATGAATTCTGCATTCTCTCTTAATTCTTCTCCCTATAATCTCTCTTACTTGCATGTAATTCACATAGGAAAAGAAAAAGCCTAACAAAAGAAAAAAATGTTAAATCATTGTTCTGCGTTAGATTCTCAATCCCTTGAGTTCTCAGCCCACAAGTGCTTCTTTATTCCTTTAATTCCAATTGCCATTTAACCATCAAATGAAATAACCAGCAAAGGAAATAAGTTATGCAATATAAGGCATTGCCCTGGAAATATTAAGTAGCTTATTCAATAGGTTACTTGACAATGCTGAGAAATGGACAGAAGCAATTAACATCTAATTGTTATTTTTCTCCAAAGGAAAATATTTGTTTAATTCAACCATTCAAATGAAGAGATAAATTTAATTACAACAGTGTTTTATAACTGTCTGTCCAGATTAACAAAAAGCATCGACATATCTCTCTGGATTCCTATCCAATATTAACGAGGAATATAGGTAGGCTGGTTGAAGAATGTGGCACATGATGCTAACCATTACATTCCTCACTTTCCACAGAAATACCATCACACAGGATCATAAAGTCTGTAAACTATGAACACCATTATTTTTAAATAAACACATATCTGAAGATAAGCAAATTCAAATATCAATTTTCCTATCTCTTATATTTAAGCTGCATATCTAGTATATGCTTAGTCTGCAACAGGCCACGCTGCTGTTTTCCATGTTGCCAGCTGGGAACTAAGATGAGATTAGTTCAAATGGGATTTTCCACCAAGACGAGGCCAGCAAATCGGGACTATGACCAAAATTCCCTGAAAAGCATGGTAGCAGGAGCAGTAAACTCTTGTTTTAGCCTGCAATGAACAAGACAGCTACCCAAAATTCTGCTTCTCTTGCAAACAGTCACCCCTGATCACACAGGGAGCATTTCCATTTGCACAGAGTTGGACAAAAACTGTCGTATTGGGAAAGAATTATGAAGATACACCTTAACTGGCACTTCATTTCTTTGCTGCTGAGCAGGCAAAATTACATTCAGCACAATCTCAGAAGTGCTGAGGAGAATTTGTGGTCTACTGACAATTTTGGTCATCTGTGATGAGTCGGTTTTATTCTGTTCGTCAAATTAGTTAAATAGCTGTTCACAGGCCTTCAAGCATGATTTCATGCCTAAAGGAAATGTTATCTCTGCTTTAGGTTCAGAGCGAGTCTTGAGGACAGCTCTGTTGGGTGGGACCTTGCCACATGAAGAGCAGTGTCACTGACACTGGACATTCTTCAGCAGTACAGGAGCTACAGTATCTTTTAAATCATCTTTTAAAATTAGGAACACTACCAGTACAGGTATGACAGGAGCTTGCCCTCCTTTTTTTGCTTTTAATTTTGATCTTGCTGTCATTTATTTATATTTACAGAGAACAGGTAATTAATTCAGAGTGTATGTTCATCGTGGGGCTGCATTTTCTTACACACTGAATAACAAAAAAGAGACAGGTGGAGAAACTACAAAGGGAGAAAAACCAAACAGAAATAGGTTATGAATCTTAAAATTCTTGTGTACTGAGAGAAAAAAGAATGAAAGGGGATTTAATTTAAGGAATAGGATTTCTATAGACAATTCAGAACCATCAAATTCACAAAGGTCTCTTTCAGTGAGAGTACTGGAGTATTCATCCCAGGGCTTGATAAATCCAACTCTTACCGTATTAGAAAATTTGATTGAAGCCAGCAGCTTATTGCCATTAGATAATATAATACAGGAAAAAAACAGGAACACATTAAAAGAACTGGTTCAGTTACTACTGCAGCTGCTTCCTGTAAATTCCATCTTTTGAATAATGGACTTATTGAGCAATTAAAAGCAATTGCCACTTCTGTTTTCCTACTGATAAACATTATAAAAACCCTCAGAACCACTGCTTTTTCCTGTTTATAGTAAAGCTCATCACCATCCAGCAAACTGTTTTGTGTAGGTCACACTGGATTTACAACGTCAGCTTAAAAAAAAGAGCTGCAATAGGACTGGCTGATTTCTGGTTATTTCTAAAGAGGAAATAATCCACGCTGCTAAACCACACCATTACAAATGTGCTACCTTAGCGAGCAAGTCTGCAGTGCATGGCCTGGCATATGCTTTTAGTGAAATCTGTTGTCAAATTACAGTGCCGAATTCAGTCCTCATTTGAACGCTTAACCAAAATTACAGAGCTGAACAATATGCTTCCAAGCAAAATGTTCCACTTGAAACAGAACAGGTATTGGTTTATATTCCTGAGATCCCCTGTACAGAAAGAGAGCTAAGAGCTTGCTCAGTTGGACGGGAACGCTTCCCCAATAACCAGTTGGCCCTGGACCAGCAGCTGGGAAGACTGAGGATCCAGGGGCCAACCACAGCCCAGGCTAAAAACAGTGACTCGAGAGATGCTTACTGTATAGATACAGATGTATATATAAGGTTCATATTTCACTGATAGACTTTCAGCCTGATCAGCCAGGGAAGGGAACAAGATGAGGCTTTTGATCCTATTTGTGTCTGCATGAGTGCTGAATGTTTCTGTCTGTGTAGTGTTGCTTAGGGTGTTGGGGGTGCATACATGTGTGCATGTGTGCGTGCACTCCTACTGCAAACACACATCCAGCCTCACTAACTGGTTGAACTTGGAAAGAGAGACCTGTGCCCACCTCACCTCCACTGGGCTACTGTATTCCATCACCTTGAACAGTATCCAGTGAATAAATAATTTCAGGTCCTTTCTTTATACTTACTTGTTCATTACACTTTCTGCACTTAAGCAAACATATGTTGCTGGAAGTTCTGAAATTCTGTCGTCTTCTACGCATAAATTACATGCTGCTCTGCTGGTTGTGTTGAAAGGCAATAGGGCAGTATTTTGACAGGCCAGCTAGTAATATCATGACTTTCCTGACAGAACATGTGCAAGGTGGCAGTGACCAGCTATCATCAGTTCAGTAACAACATCACTTCATCAGCCATAGGCTCCATTAGAGCACATGTGATAAATTTTTTCACCTGCAGTGGAATGAAAGGTAATGTAAAATGTATTAGTACTAGATAAAAATAGAAAATCTTTGGATAAAAGTTACAATGTGCGTGGCATAGAGAAGACTTGCTTTGTCCTTCCATTCTAGGCCATAACACATATTTAACATTTTTACCCTCTTAGTCTCAAGACTGTGTAATTTTTCAAACATAAAAGGTGATACAAAATACAGAGTCTTTGAGTGTAGATTGATAGGACTCAGATCGTTTCTGATCACAGTAGGTTTTCTTTAATGACTGAGTGATTGAAATAAACAAAGGGCAAAAGCAAACTAAAAAGTTTCAGGTGATAGTTAACTAACTGCAATAAATTAAAATAAATAGCACACTTTTGGGCAGCTGCTAGTGGATTAAGATTGACAGCTGTTTATGGGAGGTGATCCCCTGTGAAAAATTCTAAGATCTTTACCCTCTACTTCGATAAACGCCAAACTTTGATGTTCAGTATACACAAATATGAACAAAATGAAAATTCATACCTTTAAACAAAAGAAAATGTGGCATTGTCTCTAACAGTCTTAACAGATAAAAACCTGTAGAACACCTTGAATACTAAAAGAAAAAGGATATATAAGACAAGCTGCCTCTTAGCAATGTTGCAAGGCAGATCTTTGTTCTGCACTTCGCTACATTCCATCAGGAACCAATGCCCCGAGTTGGAAGGGGATGGCACCCATCACACACTGGCTGATGCTGTTGCTGTACCTTATCTTCATAGCGAAAAGGGAGTCTGAAAACCTGTGCTCTCACTCATCTCCCAGGTTACTTCTGCTCCATGCTTCTAACATCCTTATGCAGTGAACTGTCCATTTCTGGGTCAATGCAGAATTAAGGTGTATTGAAGGTGTATTTTTGAAATATAAAAGATACTCTGCATCTCCAGTCCCAAACTTTACATTTCAGACACAGAGGGACTGGTATCTGACTAACATCAGGAAATCAGAAAAACAATAACGCTGGAGTGTGAAGTGCATATTGTAGGATGACCGGACACCAGAGAAGTGACTGATCTTATACTGTAAAGAAATATGCTTGCACTATTGCCCATTTCAAAGCAGCAGCTCTTACCTTCATTTACAGCTAATCTGTTAAAACAGACCACAAAGAAGTGTTGTTAAAGTGACAATTACTGAATGCTACAGTCATTTTACAGGCAACATTTAATTTTACTATGTTAACGTGTTAAGCTGAACAATGGAAGGAAACACAATCAAATACTCATTGTATTTAAAGAGCTTCAAAAAGATCAATTATCTTTATATGGATAAGAAACTGCTATTGATTTCAACAGTGTTATTCAAATTCCATTTAAGCAATGAAATGCACTGCTTTTTTATCAGAAAGAATAATGCATTATACTGATGCAACCCAATACTTAACACTGTTCAAGGGTATAAAGCGAGCAGAGACTAGTGGCTTCTCTATGACAGGGAAATCTCTCCGACATCAATCTTTCTAACTGAATGGAGCTTAAAACAGGTTTCTTTTTCAGCACTCCTACAAAGCAACTGGATAGAAATAGTGCATCTCTAAAAGATGCAAGGTAAAACCTACATATAGCATGCCAGCAATTCACTACATGGGCCAGACTGTGTCCAGCTGCAGAGATGTGTTTTCAAAGACAAAGTCACTTTCATAGATTCACAGGCAATGCTTGCTGCCTTCTAAGGAAATTCACTGGTGTCCAAAACATTTCAAAGAAGAAAAAAAGCCCTTGCTGGACTCCTCATCAAGCCAAGCAAGTCTTTGCATATTACCAGAATTGTTTTCTCCCATATTGTAGTCAATTGAAACAGTTGATTTTAGGTAAAACCTGGCTTTTAAGCCATTCAAAATATTTCCACAGTTTGCTAAGAACATAAAACAAGAGAAAGAAGTTATTCACAGTTTAAAAGAACAGAGCTAGGCCTAGAAAGAAAATCTGACACAAATACAGGATTGTTTGCAGCAGTTCTTTAGTGTCTACTGACAGCCTGCTTGATTACAGCCCTTTTCTTCAGTCAGAACACAGCTACCCTCCCAAATGGTTGTGTGACTCCAATCAATCCACTCTCTGTTCACCAACAGAAAAAAAAAGGTTGCAAAATTGGGCTGTAGATTTTTATTAACCTCTACTATACAGAAGCACAAAAAAAAAAAAAAAAAATTCAAAACGGATAATACTTAGCTCCCTGTGCAATCCACAGCAGCAGAAATAACACTGCAGAGAGAGTCTAAGATTTCTACAATTATCTTGGAAACCTTGATAAACAATTACTACAAGAGAAAAAATTATCCTGCACAGAATACTGCTCTACAGGTGAAGAGCAACTAGGAAATCCAACTTAAAATAGGTTATTTAAAACTTGTTATGTTACATTGAGGCATTTCAAATTTGGCCACTTCCAAACTGTAGGCAAAAGCTCATGTGTCCCTAAAGCTCTGTTCAGATGGGCAACTGAATCTGCAACTTCTGAAGTGAAAATGCAGGTATAAGGCTCTATGAAACAGTGCTCTAGAAGACATAAATACAGTGATACAGGATATCATCTGACAATGGGATTATCTACACATCGCATCTGCCTTTTCAGTTTTACTTCCTTTACATTTTGTCACAGTCAAGACAAATGGCCAGAATTGTTTGCGTGGGCAGCAAAAATGCACTATTGAATTTTAAATTACAATTAGTATGCATATACATTTTCTTCATCCACCTTCAAAGACCCCTATCTTTGGAATGTAACTGCTTTTACAGGTTCTATAAAATTTTCAACATGTAGGATAATGCACTGACCTGCAGCGTGACAAAATTGAATACTCGTTTGCATAAGAATACTCATAATAGGAAGGCAGCATTGTACCTCACCCCCCACCAGTTTCTTAGCAGAC
This sequence comes from Pedionomus torquatus, assembly GCA_013398155.1. Taxonomy (NCBI): domain Eukaryota; kingdom Metazoa; phylum Chordata; class Aves; order Charadriiformes; family Pedionomidae; genus Pedionomus; species Pedionomus torquatus. The sequence continues at coordinate 88,592 of VZRU01018426.1, read as the reverse complement.
ATTCACCTTCAGCTGAAGAACTCTTACACTGAAGCTGAAAGCTTTTCCAAAGCTCTCCATGGCTTCATTTTGGACATCCTTCATTTTGGACAGTCAGGTGCCACAAGTTACTATTTTCTTATTTGCTGTCTACTAAATCTATACTATGGAGTTCGTAATTGTCCTGATACATGTTACATTTTGACTGAATGCCTGTAAATAACCCTGTTGTCAATAGCAAACACAGCAACAACTCTATGCATGCAGTTGGTTTGATGTGAAAAATGAAAAATCAATGTAATATGCCCTTACTGTACACACCTGCAGATAATATCCAATAGAACTGATTAAGTCCTATACAACAGATAATAAAGTCAATTAAAAAACAAATGGAACATCACAGTATAGCTCCACATTTAAATGCAGTGGCAAAGACAATGGAAGAAGAAATTTAAATAAAAGCTTACACATGAGTAGTGGAGGTGGGCAGTAATCTGTGTCTACATAAACATTATTAATACCCCACATAAAGAACAGATGTAAAAAGACAGACACGGTGTATATATTTTACTTATCTTAAACACCAAAGTATAACCTTATACGAACTGCTGCATCTTTGGCACATTTTTTTAAAAATTAAATAGCAATCCACATATTCATGCAATTCTACTGGGACAGAATAATTCCTATTATTCTACACCCAGATAATCCTAATTTTAGATTAAAGTTGTAAGGGTTTTATAACCTTCAAGCAATGTACCCCAAATAGTATCTGGTACAAAATGAAAGTATAGTAAGATTAGCACAAGACAATCTTTAAAGTGACATTTTCTGCATTCCTTCCGTCACTGGGACACCATTCTGGTGAAAGTTTCCATATTGACTACATATACATCCCTATAATTATAACTGCCATTTTAAAAGGAAGAATGTGATGAAGGGACAAAAGGAAGAAAGCAAAGGGGAAAAAAAAAACAAAAACATTTCTTATTTTAATTGGGTCTTGCAGAAGAAATGCTATCCTGTTATCCCGTTATTAAATGCTATCCTATTATTCTCTATAAAAAACATAAATTCTCAGTGTCATTTCTCATCTGTTCACACACTCATTCCTTAAAAGCATAAACCAAAGAGAACCTCATCAGAATAATCTAGTTTGCATAGGAGATAAGACTGGTAACTACAAATGCCTCCTATTAGCTGGGAACACTTTCAAAAGAGTAAAAAGCTCATAGGAATCTGTAACTAAGATGATGTTAAGGACAGATACAAAGTTCAGAAATAATATTTTTCATTTTGCTATTATCAAAGAACATTTCAGACAGGAATAAAGTTTGGTGCACTTCAAAACAGCAGAAGAAACACTTCTGTGTTTTGTAATTCTCACAGAAACTGTAAATCTGAGCAAACATAGGATGCCCTCACTCATTTTTGTGCAGCAATTAACCAAATAAAATGTGTCTGAATTAGAAAGGGCTATATTCAGCTTCGCTTTATCTTTTTTGTACCTGGGTGCTCTTGATTTTTCCCTTGAAGATGCATCTGTTCCTTTGGCCACACAAGACACTCTTCCAATTGTTGTTAATTCAGATTCTTTAGTCAAGCTGCATAGAAAGGGCAAGCACAAGACTAGTACTGATGATCCGTGCACATGGGCAAGTCAAGGCAAAACCCAATGGCTTCAATATGTAACCACCTAGTATCTGCCTTTTATGTACTTGGCATCTTCTATCATACATCTATTATGCATTTTTGATTGGGCAAGTATTTTAGCCATAGCTTAAAGAGGGACTGGAAGTCAATCAATTCTGTATATCTATATTTTACAACAGCCTTTCAGAGGTTAGAACAAAAGGCAGGAGACCTGTAGTCCTGCATAGACTGTACATCGGTAACTGGGTCACAGATTTTTTGCCTGGCCAGCTGCTTTTTCTCTTGCTGTCTTGAGCAATCTAGTAATTAATTGCACAACCGAGATGAGCGTCTCATCTTCAGCCCTCCCCAACATTAGTCCTGTAACCAAAAACTGTTTCTGTTTTTTCATGGAGTGGTTTACAAGCAAGGACTAACCCTACCATGTGTCAGAGTGATGCAGGTATGGAGCGAAACACCAGAAAACCAAAGTATAGTGGAAGTGCATCAGGAAAATGAACCTGGCCCCAAAAAGTTCAAACTGCATTTTTGTTGAGGTCTAGTGCAGCCTCCTATATATGAATGTTGTCATCAGGGCAGTTCAGGAGACAGTACCCTAACTTGAGTATAACAGCAAAAGGCCTTTTAATTCTAGTTGATCACTTTAAAACTTAGAGAAAAATAAATTCTTTAACAAAAATCCAAACTGCTCGTATTTTGCTTTTGTGCAGAAACTCCATAAGGAAACATAAAATGCAATTCTATATGATACATATGATACATACATTTCTTCCAAAAAGTAACAATGAGTAACAATTATTGTGTGGTCTTTACAGCAAGTTGCCTAATTAATAGCAAGAGCTCTTTATACCTAATGAAAAATCCTGTCTAACTCTTCTTCAGACACCATCTTTCAATATGTGACTATCACCTTTTCAGTTGCCACAATTCCCCCCCACGAAAGAGCAGCTGAGCTTGTCAGCAGTCTAGTTGCAATGTCAGAGATTAGCTGAACTGCTCCCATTAGAGTTAATGGAGTTACCTACTAAATCCCTACATGTTGGGTTGTCAAGGCTTTTTTTAAGCGGCAATATCCTTGCAAGCTTCCATTTACCAAAGGTTTAAAATTATCAGTCTGTTTTCTTCTCTTTATATTAGACAAAATGAAGTCTTAACATAGATATTTTAAAAATCTCTCTCTCACACATCTATTTCCAACAAACAGAATTTTCAAGGGTTTCGTCGTTATTGCCATGACACCCAAATAGCATAAGAATAGATTATATATTTCAGTGATTTGGTGGAGAATTTTACTAGTAGAATAATGTGTAAAACTATGAGAAAAAACTTCTCCAGAGTTCTCTATCCCATACGCACATATATCAACTCTTCCTGGCATTTTAGCTATTACGTACAAAAGAAGAAAGCAGCAGACTCTGAATGAATTAGCATACTGTTTTCCTGATAAGGAATAGTAAAGAATCTTACATTCTTGGTGTGTATCCACAGAAATTATACTTTTCATACCAACTTTAAATCTCCACTAGCCATATGCAGCAAGTCCATCTGTTTTTACTAAATTTGACTATGAAATCTTTCTATGCATATCATAATTACATATTGATCTTGAACGCATTCTTGCATATACGAATATTTAACTGGAGCTCTGCAGGACAATCCCTTTATGGTAATTAGTGGTTTGAAGAGGTCTGAAAATAGTCTTGTTATTATAGCAAGGATAACAGACTTTTCAGAACATCCACAGTTGGGGCTTTTTTCTGGGTTTCAATAATGGAGTTATCAATGCAGTAAACAGAGAATATGAAATTGTGTCTATGGCAACCATATTCTCTCTCTCTCCTTTGTATGTCTATGGCTTTTCAATAGATTCTGGAATTCACACTCATTTTTTCCTGTACATGGGTCAATTAAAACATATCTCTGAACTATGACATCATTTCAAAACTGCTACTCACTACAAAACTGGATCTGTAAATTCTCATCTAAGAAGGAAATAGTCTTTTCAGGGAGAAAAAAAGACAAAAAAAAAAAAAAGACAAAAAAAAAAAGAAATCTGAGTTAATTACTTCCTAGAAAGTTTCTGCTATTGCTGCTGTCTGGCACGAAACTCCGCTTCTTACAGACAATTATTGCAAGAGGAAGATCCAGGAAAAAGAAGAAAAGAACAAAGAATGAAGTTGTTCACTAACCTGCAGCAACAAAATGTTGGGGGAAAAAGTCACAATGCAAGGCTTTGAGGCTGAGCCTGCAAAGTTAAAAAACTTGCAATCATATATTCTGGTGGTGTGGGCTAAAAGCCTCTGCTGCTGAATTGACTCTTCCCAATATTAAAAACTGGGTCTTCCAAGTCGTTCTTTTAAACAATTAAAATGTGAATTTGCCTCAAGAACAGTCATTAGACTCTGTGTGTTCTTTCTACACATCCTCCCTTCCTCCCATGTGGAAGGCCAACTGTACAGACTGTAGGAGAGGACATCTCATGTGAAACACGGCAAACAATCTGTGCTGGAGGGCTGAGGTCATGCAAATTTTTAGAATTATGTTCACAGTTCAGCAGTGCAGTGTAGGTGCCACAGACAGCAGTGTCTACTGGATAGAACATACCCATTTACATGCATTTCCTAACATAAATAAAGATTTTCAGCCTCTGCTTTTTGGTGTTTTTTGTTTTTTTTTTAAGGAAAGTTAAACAATAGTTCTCTAAGAGTTCTAATTTTTAAGAAGACAAAGCATTATTGTCAATGATTCCTTCTAATAATATAAATTACATTCCTAAATATAATTTGAATAAAGCATGGTTGGGTTTGGTTGTGTTTTTTTTGTTTGTTTGGGTTTTGTTTGTTTTTTTTGTTTGTTGGTGACTTCGAGTCTTTTTCATTAGCCAGCAGAGTGTTATAACTGTTTACCTAAACCAAAACTAATCTGTTCTGGATGCCAGAGACAGAAAGCTATGTTTAATATCCAGATTTACTACTGCTGATATGGTGAGTTGTTGTATTATGGCAACATACAACAGATAATAAGGTAATTTTAAATATTAAAATTGTTAGCTCTTTTGCAGATAATGCTTCATTCATATTTGTTGCAAGAGACTTCTAATACTGGCATTTAGGATTAATTAAAAAAAGTATTTGATGTAATAAATAACATATATTTAAGAGGAATGCTTGCAGGTTACTACAGGAATGAAAGATTGCATTATTTTTCATGCAATAATTCAGTGGCATAAGGCTGCCAACCTGCCATGAAAACTCTTTTAACTTGTCATAAATGTTTACAATGTATTCTCAGTGAGCTACTGATTTCTCAAACTCATTTTCTCCAAGGATTTTTCTAGAGACCTTACCAGCATTTTTACCATGAGGTGAGCTCTGTACAGATTACCAGTTGAGCACAGCTGAACCCTAGTTTAGATCTACCCTTATGAAAATATTAGAGCCTTTCTGGTGCTTTCAATTAATGAGTGCTTAAAGAAAGGGATAGAGCAGGAATCAATGACTGTACCACCTTTCAGAGTCTCCCATTTCTATCTTTTCTGTCCCTTCAGAAACATGATGTAAAGCTTTTACTTCAGTGTTTTACAACAAATCTACTTTTTTGCCCCTAAACCGTACACAGAGAAACAGAGTTAAATCTCTACTATTATAAAGTCTCCTCAGAGTTCTCAATGCTTAATAAAAAATAATGATAGCTGAAACTGTTTTAATACTCACACTCCAATCCCCTGCCTACCTCTTTCCTCTCCTGGGTACTGTTCTAAAACTTGTTCCTTATCCTAGGCTTCCTTTTACATTCCTTAATGAACAGCAGACTAGTCTCTTAACTGTCCTCCACATAAATGGATTAGGTTTCACATGAAGACAGATCCCCAGGTATGTGTTAGAGAAGCTGTAAGCAGTTGCGTGAGATGGTATGAGAGTGGAAACATAATTCACCTGCTCCTGACAGCAAAGGCACCAACTCTCTGCAGCATTTATTTTGACTCCCAATGAAAAGAACCTTTTAACTTGTCGCATCTTTTATTCAGCAACTCATCTTCTGCTAAGTATTAAAAGTCAGTAGGGTGTGAGGATTTGTTCCAAGGCTTGCTGAGATATTACTTACACAAAGGAGATGCAGATCATTTCTGCTGAGTAAAGCCATTGGGGATGTTTGAAATTCAAATGCACCTTACCCCCACCCAGCACATGGAGAAATCATATCTATTTTACCTTCTCTTTGTTACTCCTCCCTCATTCTAATTTGCTCTATTTTTTCCCACAACTTCTTTCTATGTAACTTTTTAAAAAAATAACTGTTAAAAACATTTGAGATCATTTATCAAAATTATTGTTCCTACCTCCAAGAAAATAGTGTTTCATTGTAACTGGTATAAGTTTACAATTACTATTCATCATAATATTTTCATGCAAAAATGACGAAGACTGAAGTATGTTTCCAAGATGAACCACTATCATTTTGGGTGGCTCACTATAGATCAGGCCTCTCAGATATATATATCATGTCCAGTATTTCTTGTTCCTGGAGCCCTCCATCAAAGGCAGGACTACTGGCAGCTGTAGAGGTAATGACAACATGTCACAGCAAAACTATTAGCATAGTACAGTCAGAACTTTTTCCTAAGAATATTTGTGGCATCTCTTTCTCACAAACCAAGAAATTACATGTTTACAGACAGAATTGTATTCTATGAGAAAAAAAGGATAATCTTCTCTCTTATGAGCATTCACACTAATGAATAAATCCCCAGTAACAGATTATATCAGCTCTCACTGACTCAATACTGCAAACTCCGCTGGAAAGGTCCCACCCCTCTCTCTTCTACAGTATGAACTCTGTTTATAGTGAACAAAATCAATGTCTCCTGTGGTTCTGAAAAAAAAACCAAACATGTTCAAAGTGGCAAGATTGAAGTATTATATATAATAGTTGTAGTATTACAAATTAGACCTGCTTAGACGTCAATGAAAGTTTCAGATGTAATGAAGTGCCTTTCCAAAGCAAGAGGTTTAGATTCGATGTTAGGAAGAATTACTTCACTGAAAGGGTGGTCAGGCACTGAATGGGCTGCCCAGGGAGGTGGTGGAGTCACCATCCCTGGAGGTATTTAGAAAACGTGTAGATGTGGCACTTCAGGGCATGCTCTAGTGGCTGAGATTGTGGGGTTGGGTGATTTGTTTTGTGGGGTTGGGTGGTTTTTGTGGGGTTTTTTTGGGGGTGTGTATGGTTGGACCCAATCTCAGAGGTTCTTTCCAACCATGTGATATTTTGTGATATTTTACATAATGAAAAAAGGGCAATTTGCCGACAAAACCAGACTGTCATGAATATTTCGCTACAGTATATAGCAAGTAAGCAAATTTAATATGACATATATAAATTTATTCAATTTATCAATGGTTTAGTCATTAGTTCTCATTTCCTGTCAAGCACAATGAATAAACATACCTCCTTTATAACCCTGTAAGGTTGTGAAGCTGTTGTTCCTCATGTCAGTAATGTTAACTTTAACATTTAGATTAGAATATCCTGGTCCTATACTGGCTACTGGGAAATGCATACTAAGGAAAATATTAAAATATATGACTCTTTCAGCTCTCTATTGAGCTGCATAGAGAACAATCTACACATGGAAGACACGTAAGCCAACATTCCCTTACCTGAAAGCTAATTTTCAATAGATTTTTTTATAATACAGAAGTTAACTGAGTTACACCATGATTGTACTTCAGTCTGGTTTGTACAATACATTGCTATAAGGCCCAGTTCCTCAAACACATTACATGCCTAACTCTTACGCTTTGGTTTGTAAATCATAGCCAATTGAGTTAGTCAAGGAACTACTAGATAAAATACAGAAATGGACCCTGGAACAAAATAGAACTGAATTCCGTCACACAAGGATATATGTTTTACTGGTACACCACACGAAGGCAGAGCACAAGGTAATAAGCACCACCATGATTTGCTGGTTCTTAGCAAGATCTGCTGCATGTGTGAGCTGGCAGTTGTAAGGATGTCAAAGGGATCTAAAAATGTAATTGCATAATTATTCTAATATTTCTAGTGCCTCATTGCACTAGCACCAGAAGTATGGCAAAGATACAGCAGAACTGGAGAGCAGCAGTATGTGACAAGGGAAAGCAAAGAGGCAGCATCAAAAGATTAGGGTGATTGAAAAGGTAGTTAGACACAGGGTATAGAAAGAATAAAAAAGAAAAAAAAAAAGAGAAATAAAGTGATTAGAGAAAGAGAAAAAGTAGCTTTAAGTAGTAGTTCCACCAGCCTAAAACAGATTGGCAACTTCTAAGCTTGGCAATCATGTTAGACCTGGCTGGAAGCACCAAAATCTACCCCTGTATTCTGAAAGCAAAGCAGAGCACAGTCTTCCATGGGCTATGGAGTAACATAAATTATGTCCCAGCCCTGCAGTAATCTCCAGCTGTCCTAAAATCCTAGTCTAAATTTACACAGCCACATGGAATGATGCATTATTCTGCAGAAACCCTGGCTACTGTTTGGAAGGAGTACCACCATAGCAACCTGGCACTGCCACCAAGCCAGGAAGGGTATGAGTTACACAGCTCAGCTGACCTGCAAATATGCTTTCAGTAGTGGAAGACACCTACAACTTCAGGCTCTGGTAACTTGTGCAGCCGTAAGTCTCTCACCAGAGGCTGCGCAGGTGGTAAAGGAAATTCTTCTATGGTAGACAGTAGGCACTTAAGTTCTGGAGAGAAACAGGATTCCTCAAGGATATATTTTCCCTTTGTTTCTTCTCAACTATTTCTGTGTCTCTCCATTTGTGTAGGATGGAAAAATATGCTGGGAAATTCATGCAGGAAGACAGGCTCCTGAAGCATTTGTGCACCTGGGACTTTGTCAGGAAATTCCATGGAAACTGTCTTGTGTCACAAATATATGTGAAATATAGATTTTAGTGAAAAAATGAAGAGGATGATTAATTCCTTGTGCATGCTGATGACAGAATGTCAGTGTTTCTTAATGTATTATATCAGAAAGAATTTCAGTCTGAAGCATACACATTAACAGGTAGATGAGCTTAAAAACAACCTTGAAAAATAATCACAAGTTTTATTTTTCTTGTGTTGTCTGATCACTAAAAAGCATCTTTAAAAATTTATCTTATATTGCTGAGAAGAAGAAAACATGCCTTCAGTGATATTTGATTGCTCCGTGATAAGTAATTATTTGTTCAAACAAACCAAATTTACTTTTTAATCCTTTGCTGCCATCTGTTGGAAAACAGAAGACAACGTAAAGCGATTTGTTGACACGAAATGACAATAAAAGCTAAAATTAAATGCTTGATTACATTACATGAAATGCATAATTATATGCGATTACAATTGGATAATTTGGTCTACTGTATTTTTCCTCTGCTACAACTTTAGAGTACAAAAAAGTTAACATTCCCCAAATTCCCAAATCTTATAATGCTTAAAGAAATTTTCTCAATGTGGATGGGGGGGTCAGATAAAGGGAAGCTTTCAAAACACTGAAGATTCAGACAGGAATTTTTTTTTTTCTTTCCTCTACTAAACTTCATGGTGAGCCTATATTTATTCCAATGGGATTTAGCTACTCTACCTGCACGCTTTTCAAAGTGTCTGTGTAAGCCTAGACAAAAGACTTTAAAGCACAAAGCCCAGCAAAACTCTAGCTAGGTAGCCTAGCAGGTGGCTTTATTATCATCATAACCACGCTGAGCTTGGACAGAAACACAGCCTTTTCCATCTTTCCTTTCACGAATTCTGAATCTGATCTAAATGAACAAGCACCTAAATCTTTACAGCAAGCCAAGTCACACAGTCACAAACACTGAAGAGAACCAAGCCTAAGATAGCTCTAGAGAGGATTCAGGTGCTGGTGAAAAGAATAATGCCAATGCAGCAGATGTGACTTGTACTAACAACTGAGAAATATGCAGCATAAGCCCTGCAGCTCTCATTAGCTCCTTGACCTCAAGAGTATGCAGTAACTATTAATGATGTAAAGACATACAGAAAAATGAAGCAGGAATAGGTTCTGATCCTATTTCAGGCTAGAATATAAACATCTATGTTTGACAGCTGCATTCTAGATTGAGCCCAGAGAAGCAAAATGAAACAGTTAATACTTATCCTCTGAAAATGATCCTACTCTTTGGTGCTATATTTTAAGTTTCTGACTAATCAAAAAGAATGATCATTTTCAGTTAATCACATTACCCTAATCACAAATCTTAAAAGTATTTGGAATCAGGTAGATGTCTTCCAAGTGCTACTATTTCAGAATCAGACATTTTCTACGGCACAGTTTCATGGATACATTAAGGATAAATTGAAAGAGACAAAGGATTAGGTCAATCAGTTCAATTAGAATAATCTGCTTAGTAAGTTTTTACAATAACCTCAAATGAGAGTTGTACTGAGATCAAGTTTTTGCACAGGCAGCAAATCCTTTTCTCCTCTAAAATACCATCTGTTAGATTCAGAATAAAGCAAAACAGAGACCTCCATTGTCAGCAAATAACTATGTATTTTGGTTTAGTTTTTATTAACTTCAAAAGAACAAATTCCTCTGAGATCACAAAAGAATAGGAAGAGGTTCTCCAGATAGAAATCCCAGATGATATTAGTGATGAAGCACATAAATATACAGTATATTCAAATTGGCATGAATTTCAGTACCAACCTCTTCCTCCCACCCCTCCACCCCCCAACCCAGTCACCAATATTGCAATTTTGCAAAACAGGAAAAGTTTCCAGACAAGGAGCTCATCTGAACTTCATTTGGCTACAGGCCGTCAATCAGTATAGCCTGTTAGCCAATGCCAGCCAGTAATGCATCACTACTATATATTTAACCTATCCCTAAGAAAAATATTCTGGAATAATACAAATTTTGTCACAGGTATACTTTTCTTTGAGAAATTTACTGCCAAAGGAACACATGAAATAATTCATTAAGGTTGCAAGGTGCCTTCCCACATGTAAAAATTCAACCAGATGTTCATTCATATGTGTTAAAACCTTATGGACAAAAAAAACCACCTTAGGTTTTAATTAGTATGTTAAAGGAAAGATGGAAAGTGATAAAATTTGTTATCAGTCTCTCAGGTAGAAAAATCTATTTTGTGGATAGTAGAAACTGAAGCCAGTCCCTATAGTGCCATGGAACTATTTGTTAAGAGGTACCAGTAGAATCCAAAATGCCTTCTGACTTCCACAAAAGGTATTTACCAGATTACTTATAGGTCTAACCACAAATACTTCAAAAGAATATCAAATGATTAATTTCCATGATTCTATTTTAAAATCCACATCCCCTTTTTAAAAAATATGTCTAAGAATCATAAAATTCAGGTTGAACTTCAGTTGTATTTTTTCATTCTCTTATTTCTATTTTTTGGCTAGAATAGTTAGAAAATAAGGAATTTACTATTCTATTTTTTAATTGACACCAGATGGCACTGCAAAAGATAAACCATGATAAATACTGAGGTCTCAATACCTTCCGCTTTGAAACCAAGGTCTAAGCCAAGCACACAACTGCAGTTCAAATATATGGAATATTCAGGTTTAGTACATACACATTAGCTGCAAGCAAACTTGACAAAGCAAGGTAGTGACCTCAAATCAAAGCTTTTGTTGTGGAAAATGCCAAGTGGCATTCTGAAGATGCCCATATCTAATCTGATTGTTAAACTTTATTCCAGAAAAGTTAACTTCTATTTTTTTTATATTTAACATATTTCTAATTACTTACTGTGTCCTGGCAATGTTTCCCAGAAATACCTGCAGGTTTTTAAAAAAATGTGTGCAAGAAAACCAAGTCATTGCTAACACTATAGATCTGAGCTATGAATACCTATCAGAAGCAACACCACCTGTTTCAGAAGATTTTCTCTCCAAGATTACTTTCACTTCCAATTTTCACTGTATTGCCTGAATTAAACTTTCAGTAATCCATTTGGATGCCAGGAAAACAGCTAAAAGAAAAAGAGCTGGATTATCGTATTTGCTTACACACCATAATTTGCCAAGTCTACATAGACTGTTAACACAGAAACAGGAAAGTGAGAGGGAAAGAGAGAGAGAAAGAGAGAGGGAAAGAGGGAGGGAAAGAGGGAGGGAAAGAGGGAGGGAAAGAGAGAGAGAAAGAGAGAGGGAAAGAGGGAGGGAAGACAATGAACTTAGAATTACTTTGAAGAATGGCAAAGGTATTGCTATCTGTAACCCTTACTTCCACTAATATCTTACAATCATGAACCCATACCTAAAATGATTAGTGCTGCTATTGTCATTAAAGAAAGGATCTACCCACAGGTGGGGGACATAACTAAGAGTTATCAAAGATGCAGAATATATTAAAAGTACACGAGTTTGAAAGAACTTGGAGAAAGCTGCTTTAATTTAGAGGTGTTAAAAGCCAGTTTTCGTACACAAGGTAGCAACAATAAATGTGTTTACAGGATACTTAGGCATAAGGTCATGTGGTCTCTTAAGAATAGAACAAAGAAATTGTTGAACAAAGAATCTTTCTTGCACATAGAATTATTGTCATAATGTCTTAAAATTGTAAGACACAAAAATACTTTGTGGTGTTGATATACAGTAGCATTTTTTTCTGACTGTATTATTAATTTTCTTCTAACTCTTTCTGATGCCCTGCAAAGTCTGGCTGTTGCAGCAGGTCTGAATGATAGCATGAGCTAAATGACACACTTGACTTATGCTCAGTGCAACTTCTACAAGTTGCTTAAGATGGTAATTTTATTTATTCATTCAAGACTATTCAAAGGTATAATCATCATGTCTCATATTGGCATAGGTAAGGTAAGCTTTATTAATGTTTTCATTAAATGCTGATACATAATCTGTTGCTGGACTTTTTTTTTTTCCCTGCATAGGGCTAAAGACAAGTTTAATCCTTAAATACATTTAGTAATGTGCTTTGAATGCAGAATTGCATTACTGTCCACAACAAATGTCCAGTTTATACAACGGAGCTAAGGTAGGACTGCTACTAATGACTATGCATCAGTAATACTTAAAAAATATCTACCTTAGCAACCCTTCATTTCTCATGAATTCAGCGTCTCTCAAGATGCCTTCATAATATTACAATATTTACCAGAAAAGTAATTCTGTTACTGTGAAACAGACGCCTCACATTTTTTTTTAACCACTCTCCTACACAGGCAACATAACTGCAAGAAACCCAAGACTGACTGCACAAGATTCATTCAGTTGCAGGTTTAAAAGATAAATTTACCTATTAGGAGGTTTTATCCTCTCTAAATTTGTAGAACTATACTATCACACAAATAATCATAATTAGTGGCACGGGGATAAATCAGGATTTTTTTTTTTTATTTCTGTCTTAACTATCAGTATAGATATGATTGACCATTGCAGTAGTGAAGTAAGTATTGGTTCCTTGATATAAGAGGGTTTAAGAGGCTAGAATTGCCCATGAGATCTATTTATGATACTTATTCTTTTGATTGCCTAAAGTATGTTTATAACACTAGTCAAAGATGATTAACAGATTTTATGAGCTGTATGCAAATTGGTTTAGCCATGAACTGGATGAATGAAAACAGTTTGTAAATAGAAATATTTTGTTCCAGATGGTGGTAAACAGAACGGAATTAAACCCATTATAATGGTGGTGGGAAAGAAAGGAAGGGAAAAACCAAACCAAACCAAAACACAACACAACAAAAAAAGGACTCAGGCATCAAAAAAATTAGAAAGTGTTATTCTACCATGCCTTGAAACATTTAGTTGTAATTAGGACCAGCTAACACAATGACCACAGAGAAAAGATGACAATAAAATACACCACTGGCCTAATGATGAAGTGTGTAAGAAAACGCATTAAACTTTATCTCAATTAGGCCCATTAATATCACACCAGTCTACTATGCCCTACAGCCTACTGGAAAATAAAAAATTCAAGAATCACAGGGCCAGCTTCAAAGCTCTGTGATCATGCAAAAATGCTAGGGAAAAAATGAGAATGAACAGAGGAGATTAACTAGCTTTAAAAGAAAATGGAGACACTGAAGAAAATAAAACAGCAATCCTATATATTGACTGTTTCGTAATGGTAAGAAATTGCAGGCCAGATACTTCCTTCCTATAAACCAATTTTTCTTTTCTTAACGAAAGGTTAAGACAAATTTGCATAGTCAGACACATGTCCTTGAAGCAACTGAAGTAGAAAAAATGTGTGGCAGCATTACAGCATTATTAGCACATCTCATTTAAATGGAAAAATGAGGGAAAAAAAAGTCAGACTCTTTCTATTTTACATGATACCAATATACTACCAAATACCTCAAATATGTGGCCATTGACATTGCTGGAACCCTCTCATATTGCCGTCTTCAAAACTACCAAAGATTTTGATTCATACTGCATGATTTTAGGTTATGGTTTTATTGAAGTAACCTAATTTTCCCATGAGGTATTCTGTGCAAGATAGCAAGCTAAAATTTATACACTTATGGTATAGGGTAATTTAAACACAGTCCATTATACAATTCTCCCCATCTTTTTGTAGCCCACATAAGCAATGAAAAGAAGCCAAACAGACATCTAGTCACAATGTAACACATTGAAAATGTCATATAAAAGACATACTATATTTCTGATAGATAATGAATTATGCTAAGTGGAGCAGAATAAATGACAAACATTAGTCCCTTCTTTTAACACTGAATGCTGGCAGAATATTCAGTGCTACAACTGTTGACAATTGTTTTACCTAATGGGAAAATAAAATATATTTGTTATCAAACTCAACTCCACTGAACTTAAAAGCCCCCATGAATTTATGGGCTTCAACAGCCTCTCTCATGATATATTTTGGCAAAATTTGCTTTACATAGTATCTTTGTAATTCTTAAAAAAAAAAATATGATAATCAGAAATGCATCCCAAATATCACCTTTCTATCAATTCTCTCTATATTCATTCTTTAGTACATATTCATGGGACTGAAAGTCCAATTATAACCATGAAAGCATAATCTTTTCTTTAAGCAACAGCATTTCCTCCTACCCCTTGTCCAAAGTAGGGTACTTCTAAAATAAAAAAAAATAAATTCAATAAAACCTCCATTGCCTGGCAGGTTGGAAATTTGTGGGATGTTCAAGATAATATGTATATACTTACTAATAAGTAAGAAAAAAAAATTATGAACAATGGGAATTTAATTGTTCTGTTCCCACTAGAGAATAATCTGCACATGAAAGTAAAGCATTTCAGTAGAAAGCCATGTTTTCTTTCTTCCGTCCATTAAAAGCAGTAGTCAGTATGAGCTGCAAGAGGGTAGGCCAGATTAGCTAATTTATAGAAATGCATCCATTCACTGTAACTCTGGGTCTACACAATGTTTCTCCCATTATGGATTAAACCCAAAATCCTTCTTCTTTGCTGTTTGGAAAAACCAATTACCTACTTAATTTCACCCTGTAATAACAGGTAAAACCCGAGAACTGTGGAAGAGTTCAACTAACCTGAACTCCCTAAAAAAGACAAAAGAAGTACATACACACTATGACAAACAAAAGTCCTCCAATCCAGGAAACGGCTTCATTGTTTGCAAGAATCAATTCCACAGGAAACAAGATCTTTGTTTGAATGTGCAGTGTTTATATAACATAAAACAAGTCACACCATTACCACACATTTAACTAGGGGTGTTCAACTGATTCACGCCTTATAAGAAAACATTAAATAAAATAAAAGCGTTTCTGGTGCTTTACTTTAAAGCAACTGTTGTGAATTCTTTTAAAAAGTACATGCCAGCTGTAAATCTATTTGGAGAACTCATCGCTGTTAGTAAATTATCATGCAAGGTGTGTGTGGCAGATGGTAATCAGAAGGCCTTGTAACACATCAACTAACCAGTCTGTTTGCTTCTGAAATCTCCAAACAATACAGGTGGCAGAAGCTCCCCATTTCTAAAATCTGCGCTGGCAGCCTTTTCCCCTGTCAGCAGAGCTACTTGTGATGCTTCTCACCCTGTAATGTACTTGTGAAACAAATCTGTTGAACTGGAAAAACAGACTGGTTTATTAGTCAAGGAATGGGAGAGGTTAGAGTTCACATACAGTGAAAAAAAGCTGGAACCACAGACTGGGCTTAAAACACTTATTTTCAGAAGTACAGGCAGAAATAAGTTAATTTTTGACATGCCATGTCATGAAATGCAGCTGATGAACAGTGGAACTATAAAAAGTGCAGTCCTATTAACTCCAAGAGCATTTTGCTTTTGGAACAGTGGAGTTAAATACAGAACCAAATTGAAATGGCCAAAGTGGCATTTAGCCCACTCCCAACAAAGGTTGCTAGGAAATGAGGATTGATCTCCTTAATTCGATTTGCTTAATTTGCTCTAGCACAACAGGTAAAAGCCCCAGGAGCTGAAATTATATATAATGATATAGTAAGATGTGATGGTGCAAAAAAAGGCTTCAGTTAATCCCAATTGTGTGATAAATAGAAGTAGTCAGGTGGTGCTACAGAGCAAATGCCCCTTTCAAACACTTATTGCTTGAAAATTGGTTCTGCAGCGACAGCAAATGATGACTCTGAACAGCAAACACAATTCTGATTCCTGAAGCACAAAACAGCTAATGAAAAATGGAGCAATGTGACTATTACATACCTCACCTCCTTGTTTCTTTATAGAAGCTTGCAAAATCCCAAGTATTTATTTGTCTGGAAGCTCTTCTTCCTTACTACTTTATGTAAGTCCCAGTCGAAGTATTTTCTGCACCAGTTCAGCTGCACTGAATATAAAGAGTCACTGGGTAGAACTGGTAACAACAAGGAGTGAATTTTACTGCAGAGGAAGATGTTCTGCGATCTGCAGAGGATCTACTGGCATCATTAATGAACCACAGCACTTTCACCTTCTCTGTAAAAGAAAAAAAGATCTTTCAGAGAAGAGCTTATGAATCTCTCTCTCCATGAATCTATTTTTGCTTGTTTAATGTCCTTATAAATCATGCAAATGTTTTCTTACACTAAAATACATAGAATGTGTGTCCATAATGCATAAACATAAGTGTTATTGTACACACACAATTCTAGACTTCTAGATGAAAAGCAGCAATTGCATGGGGGTAAAGGACATTTTGAAAAGTACAACTGTGGAATTCCATCACAATGGAATTACCATTGTTGTGGAATTTTGCCAAAAGGGCTGTCCTGAAATCACTGGTATTGCCACACCACCAAAGGATTATATCGAAACTGGCTACAGTGCCCACACCAGGCATGGTAAGAGTGAGTGTTAAAGGCTCTGAATCCAACCTTGCCTTCTTTGAGAGGTCCAACAGCAAACAGTAAATGGAGACTCATTGCCCCTGCAAATTCATGGCACTGTCACTTTAGCACTTTTCACAGAAATTTAGGAGCTGTCATTTAGGCCCTGTTATTTGGAGATACATGCTCATATCCATCTCCCTTTTAGCAAAGAGACTGGAATCTTAATTTACGCAGTTAATGCTTTCTTCAGGGCTGCTTTTCTGTCTGAAAGCAAACAGGTGAATTCTTTGGAGTTATCAGAAGGCAGATAAAGGATCAAGAAAAGAGATGGCATCGACAAGCCCAAGACTAAGAAGGACAGATACCAATAATACATGTTTTTTTAAGTCATAGTTTGTACTGTGCGGGAGAGAAGATTGTGAATCTAGTTCTTTTATTTTAAAATATGCAAGGAGTGGAAAGTAAATAGAGGGGGCAGGCAGGCATTGATTGCCTGATAGCACTTCCCTGGATTTGGAGATTACCAGGATGTGCCTGCAGTGTCTGATGGGAGACTGCAAGCAGAAAGAAGGCAGCAGGATGACAATCTACAAACAATAGGATTAAAGTGCTCTGTGCAGTTAGGACTATAAAATATTTGAATAATCTTTCCAAAGTTGTAATGGAGAAAGAAGTAATTAGATCTCCTAGAGAATTAGTCTGTCTGGAAATACTATCGCTTTCAAAAACGCCATTAAACTTAATGAACACACAAGATTCTAGGGGCAGGAGGAGAAGGTTAGGTATTTCTTTTTAATTATCTCAAAACAAAATTCTAAAAAAAAAAACACAACAAAAAAACGACCATAGAATGTTGATTTTACTTTGTTGTCAACTGCAAGTTAGCTGCAAGGCTAAATTACACTCACTGCTGAAACAGTCATTTACGCTAAATGTATGCTTCCAGGCACTACTGTGCCAGACTGAGCATCCACTGAGAAACTGTCCTTGTTCCAAGCAAGAATGGACCAAAGCTGGGAGAGAGGAAGCTCAATAGGTCAGTTACAAGCAAAGAACAGAGGCTTAATCTTACCTGAGTTCTTAGGGCACAGCTTGTTGAAATTATAGAGGAATCAGAACAGGTTGCAGTGGAACAGGTTGCAGTGGAAGTACAAAACACTGCAGTTTTTGCTCATTATTAACCAAACTTCTGCTCTTCATTTGTGAGCTGATTCAATTCATTTATCCAGGACAACTGATGTGAGAAGGAAAAAAAAAAAAAAAAAGGATATGTTGCTCCTGATTTGGTTTTGTGAAGGGTTTGGCAATCCTGAGTCAGTGCAAAGGTGGGACAGAAATGCCCATCCAGAAGCATACAGAGGAGGAAAAGGCAGATGACAAATATAATTATATCTTGTCTCTCTATGGCCAGAGAGTCATTAGATCAACTAAAACATTTCACATAACTTTAACCTCAGTGAAGAGTATATTTCACTATATGCAAGATCAAAAACTAAGAGTTGTTCATAAATTTCTGAGCCATATGCTTTCCTCAAAAGTCTTTATTAGGAAGTCCAGTGACAGGAAATAGTCCAGTTTATCATCATTGTGTTCCTCTTGGAATAAATCACTGCCTGCCTAGTTGCTATGTTCTACTAAATACTGCACTAAAAATACCAGGCTTTGTGGCTTTTTCCCTTTATATGTTTTTTTGTGAACACTAATAATCATGGGAGGGGAAGTGCCTCTTTTCTATACACTATGTTTACATATATATATATGTATGCTGCTGTTCTCATACATAGCTCTTACTGATAGACATTTCCATGTACTGGGCAAAGCAGGAAGAGCAGGCAGGCTGCTTTTCCTGTACCATTCAGCAATAACTAACCCACCCAGAGTCCCACAGATCAGGAACGGCCAGCAGGCTCAAATGATTCCATTGCATTAGGACTCATAACTTGCTATTTACTTTTGTAAGACTATTTGCAGTAGAAATAAGCTTGCATAATGTCTGCCAGTTTTCTAATTGGTGTTTGAGCTCTACAGTGCCTTGACACTTCAAAGGCTCAGCTGTGTAGTCACTACAATTTCATTCAGTGGAAGTACTTGCTCAAAAGAACTTGTAATTGAGATGGACAACAAAGATGACAATGGTTAAAAAAAAAAAGACATAATGGAGGGGGCAATAGAGCGGTCTGCAATTTGACATGTTAACTAACATGTCAAACAAAGTCAGACGCACTCCGAAGTTACTTGGTCTGTTCAGACCTCTGAGTAGCTCCAAAGATGGAGATTTAACCAACCTTTCTGCAACCTGTACATGAGAAGATATGTCTGTTGATTTATCAATGACTACTATTGCCAGGCTTCGCATCAGGATGGTGAGTAAACAGAAACTGCATCCCATTCAGGAAGTCCCTGAGCCACAAAAGCCTGACATTCAGAATACCTGGAAGCAGTATGGAATAGGCTTACCCTGTTCTTACATGCTTCCATGGGCATCTACCTTTGAGCACTGCTGTAGAAAAGACACTAAAGACACTAAATGCACAGATATTTCATCTAACCCACCACACTCTTTTTAGCTTATATGCAAACAGTGCATATATATTCATATATTTGAGTTTTCTGCATTGGAATTCTGTTGTTGAAATTTTAAGTAATAATCCAGGTCTTTATTTTTTTTATTTAGATGGTATTCTGCTAATGAATTCCATCTCAGTGTAAAAACTTCTCTGAAAACAACAAATATCATTACTATCTAACAGCCAGGACTGCTGTTTTTCAACACAACTGAAAAATGCGATCAAGATAAGAATTTTACTTATATTGTGCACTAGAGAGATTTCAGGTGTATAGAAATTAAAGTATTTGAGTCTTCATTACCATATGCCCATGTGATCCACATCTGAAAGAGTGACTAAATATAGAAGACTACATTTAATTAAGAGCACAGCAGGAACTTTTAAAACAGTTTGGTGATGTTTTTATCATTTTTTGGAAAGGAATGCCAGTGATAAGCAACAATAGAAAGAAAATACGCCTGATTCTGGCTCATTTCCAAGAATACAGAATTAGATTTATTAATGCTATTAAATAAATTCATTTTTCTAGAGTTGCATTTATAACTATTCTCTATTCAACATTGGAGAATATCTTTTCACATTTTCTCCTTATCCAATATATTAAAAATACAAATGATTTCCTGATGAATACAGAAGTTTTTTAAATAGCATGTATTTGATAGCGCAGACCAAATTAGTCAATAAATCCATTTCACTTTTTATATTCAAAGAGGGAAAGGCTGTTATTCTGTTCCTGCTATAAAAGGCACATTATTTGTTTATGAAAACATGCACACAAACTTAATACAGACATAATATGCTAAACTGAATAAAGTAAGCCTTTTGATAAAATTATATGTTTTCACTCAGAGCTTCATAATAAACATTATAGTAATGCTTATACATGTTCTAAAAATAATATCACTTAAAAAAAAAAAAAGAAAAAGTATGTGACTATGTAGAGAGAGGGGAAATAACTGAAGTACTTCTTCTCCTTGATTTCAGAAGCCTGCTTTCTAACAAAAGAAAAATCAGTCACATAAAATAACTGAATGTCTTATTTACACCTATGCAAGAAACAGATCGATTTAAAAGAAAGAAGGCTGTTCTTTGTGAAGCAGGTCTGTTGCTCCTCAGTGTACAATGTACACAAAGCAGCGAAGGTTCTGATCAGAACGGTTCAAGACCAGGTGGCGGCAAACACAAGCTGTGCCATCCTTTCTGTTCCTGATTCTCCAGGCCTCTGATGGGGATCTAACAGGCAGACACTTATTTTCTGACTTCCTCCAGGAGGTCTACCATGATAAAAATATCTGCTCATACTGAAGGACCATCTTAGACCAATATACCAGTAAAATACAACAGTGGTTCCCATCCAGCAGGTTATATTTAACACCAGAAATTGCTACAGGAAATACATTCTTTCTGCTGTGTAACACCACAAGCTGCCTGTCACTCAGCAGAACTGTGCTGAAGCAAAAAAAATGTATGAAAATATAACCTTACATACCGACAAAGAGAACCTGGGGAAGAAATAATTATTATATTTTCCTCCAATATAAGAAACCACACCTTATGTCTTATTTTTGCTTTCCATTTTCTGTTATTTTTAGATTGCCATATTGTCATGACATACTGTCAAGATTAACAAAAAATGAAACCAAAACCACCCACCCTCAAAACAAAAAACATGAAAAACGCCTCAAAACTAACATCTTAGAGTAAGTATAGAGCAAACATTATTGAAGTTCCCAATGAAAAATTGTATTTGCAAGACTTTTTGGTTTTATATCAAAATTATGTTTAAAGGAAGACACAAATTATCTCCTCTTTCAGAGACATTTTGGTAACACCAATATCACTATTCATTACAGAACAATGATTACGATGACACCAAGCCAACAAGTTGTAATTCATATGACATTCATAATGGCCCAATTCAGTTAAATATTAAATAAAATGACTGATCGAAATAATATTTTGGCAAATACAAGATGACATATAAAGACAATGATTAATTATTAGCCTTCTAGTAGACTATAATTTCAATGAATTATTTTTATATTTCAAATTATTTATGAGTCAGAGTAAGAGCTGTATACCAAGGCTGCTCAAAATACTTTGTTGATTTGTACAAATGACCACAAGCTAAATTAAAAAAAAAAAAAAAAAAAAAAAAAAGTAAGGAAAAGGAGAAGTTGTATAAATACAACCTTACCTTATTATTTTAAAGCGTACTCAAAAACTGTTTGGTTTCAAATTTTCCTGCCTCTGAAACAAATTTTCTTACCTTCTGAAACAAACCAGAAAGTGAGCCAATTCTTACATGCCAATGCATTTTAGAGTCGCAAAAATACCACAAGGAGAAAACAATGGTGAGGATTTTGCTGAAGAAAGAGATGACAGACAATGGAATGGATCACATCAATAAGTCAGACAAAACACAGAATGAACTGTTCCTGGGAAGACTGCAGTCAAAACTGAAAAGGAAAACATTACAGATACAAAATTTAATTCCATTATGGAAAATTTAGTGTAACTAATCACTTCAGCTAAGTATTAGAAATTTAGTCAAATAAAGATATTAGACTATGACATTTTAAAAAATTAATTTTCCTAAATTTTTCAATGACTACATAGCACATGCTCCTAAATGCTTCAAAGTCTAGTCCAGTTCTTGCTGGAAAAGGAAGAAGAAATTATCTTGTAAATACATTATAGTCTCACACTTTTTTTCTCAAGAACAGAGTTGAAAATCTTCTCTAAGCAGAGCCAAAGGAAACAGTTTTGGTGGTGCAGCAGCTTAATGCTCACTTGGAGAGCAAAGTAACTTTCTGTAAAGTTAAATCCATTTCTAGGGAGGCCTGCCAAAGAAAACCCCAAACAGCAACAAAAAGACAGCAAACAAACAAAAAAATCGCACCACCAAAACCGTGGATGAGCACAGTCCCTTCTTCTGAGCCCAAGTAACTACTTTTGTATTATGTAAATTAACTTGAGCTCAGCAGCAATAACAAAATTAAAACAGGACCTTACTTGACTATCATTTTATATAACTTCTAACTTACAAATACTGAGTAGCTAAAACGTTTCATCAACCAGCTATACGCTGTCTGTTTAAAAGTATGTTACAGTATCAATATCTAACTTTTCTTAAGGATGATTTTGATGGCACCTTTGAAATGAGACAAAACTTGCTTTACTCTTAGGCAAAATTCTGAAAAATGACTAACATAAAAAGAAGTTCCACAAATTACGTAAACCAACTGCAAATAGTGAAAACTACATCCAGAGCCACACATCTAATAGTAAATCAAGTAGCTCTAAAGATTTTTATCCTGAATAAATCAGAACAATAGAATTTTTACTATACTAGTTTACACAGCAAAAAAATTACCACTGTTTTACAGCATTGAAAGCCTAGATGTAATAAAAAAGTAGCTAATTAACCCATTTATCACAAATACCAAACAGGCCAATGGTTTTTGTAATTATCAAGACTATTCAATTTTTGCTTTAGTGTGCAGGCTTGTTTGCCCAACTCAACTGGAGATCATCAAAATTACTTACAATATACTGTCTACCAAAGCATGACAAAATTAGTCTGCTACAACCAATTAATTGAACTTAATAAAGCTTTTAAACTATTTTTGTTTATTACCATTCCTTAGGGGTTAATGATGTAGTCTTTTTTGGCTAGGAGGAATAATTAATATTTTTTAAAAGAAAATTAGATTTTTAGTGCGTTAAGATAGACCAACTCTCTCTAATGGGTAAGTAGTAAATTATTCTTCAAAACCAATACTTAAAACATTAATTTATTTCTCTAATAAAACCCTCTGCCTACATACAGTTGTGTCTATATATACAGACAGCTTATAGGCAAGACCACATATTATTAAGGATGATTGCTGAATTACTTCTTAACAAATATGTGCTAATTAAAATGAATATTCAGAAATAAATCCCTGTTCTCTTTTTTAATAGAGAGCAATCTGACCATCATTCTGTGAATATAACTCTATAAAGTTTCATGCCACACTACTTTATTGCAGTTGATTAGCCATAGTCAAAAATAGCTGATAAGTTAATTGCTTTAATAACAATGTCAAGGCAATTAACATTCAGATATTCAAATAAAGTCATGCCATGTTCATCCAAATGAATTAGTGCTTAGAAAATCTAATGAAATTGCTCATCTCTTTTCTACTTTCTTAATATAAACCCCAATGTATTTACTGCTTTGAAAACTTTTTAATTGTTCACTAATGTCACAAAAAACACTATTCTCTGCACCTTAATACATTCATTTCCACATGAAAAACTTATATTCTATCTTAAGAATGAGTAAGGTAGCTGCAGACATTAAGTAGCTACGTGTGACGGCTTGACAGCAGGAAGAAGGATGTCAAAACTATATTTATTCACTGAAATGGGATAATTTTCTTTACTTCTAATGCAAATCTTTTCTACAGTGGATGGTCCTGAACTGTATTACCTATGGTCAGGAGCACTCATTCAGTCCACACTACAGAATTACTTTGCATATAAGACACATGCTGAATAGCCAGGCAGCAGGCAGACATTGATAGTTCTCCAGCCAAAAAAAGTCCCCTGAGCTTGTGCAGCCAGAGCTGGCCCTGCTTGCAGCATTAGGAGGCTGGGGCAGCCACATGGCATGGAGGCACATGCTTACACACCTGAGAGAAAGCTGAGCTGAAGCTTTCACCGCATTTCCAATATGAAAAAAATTTGGGTTTCAAAGTGGCTTTGAGACCATACTAATACACAGGATAGATGTAATTTGTACTACATTTTGAACCTGTGACATCCTTTACAGCAGCAGCTGGTAAACAGAGCAAATATCAACCAGAATTTTCCCCTGAGAGTGGTCTTTTTACTCTTGGCTTAAATTTACCATGCTGTGTAAGGCAGTTTTTATGGATTCCAGTCCAACCTTTGATTCACTGTACTAAAGTAGCCAACACGATGGCAGGGGGAGGTTGAGTGTTCCTTGAAAGATGGTGTTATCGATACAAGAACTACCAGAAAGTTCTGTTGAAATAAAGAGCAAAATTATGTCCTGATTTTCTGTTCATACATAAGCCTGGGGAGCTTGCACGCCATTATTGTGACTTTTTTTTTTGTTT
Source organism: Pedionomus torquatus (assembly GCA_013398155.1). Taxonomy (NCBI): domain Eukaryota; kingdom Metazoa; phylum Chordata; class Aves; order Charadriiformes; family Pedionomidae; genus Pedionomus; species Pedionomus torquatus. The sequence goes on along the minus strand of VZRU01018426.1, from coordinate 63,971 downwards.
AGAATATTGATAAAGAGCACTGCAAATGCTGTTTTTGTGGCATACAGATCTATCCCCTTCTCCTTCAAGAATTCCAATTGGCTCAGTTGAGTGAAGTGAGAAGCTAGACAAGTGATAATTGAGGTCAGAAAAGAAAAAACAAGCACACTGGTTTAATTATCACTCTAGACAAAAATAAGCATTTGTTTTAACTTGACTAACCACTGTGCAACTTCCAGCTCTATGTTGCAATTGCATCTGCGTTAACGTCTTTTTTGCCCATGTTTATCCATTTGATGCTAACACACACCGCTCAGGCTGGACACGTGCTGGGCTCTGCACTATGGATGTGACAGATCAGCCCGTAGTTATGAGTCAGAAAAGACATTTCACCTTTTTTATTACGTTCAGTGAACATCCTTCCATGTGTATATCAGGATCAATACCAGGTTAGAAATAGAATGTTGTGGATTATTTGAAAGCTATCTTAATATAAACATTTTTGAGGTACTCTAAAGTAATGCTATGACTTCAACATTTCTATTCAGTTTAAACTCCAGATTTTAGGTCCCTTATGTTATGCACTAAAGACAGGGAAAAGGAAATTATTCTCCCCAAATACAGAATGAGGACAAACACTACTTGACAAAAAATATTAGTAGATGGCATCTTCGCCAAAAACTATCAAGACTATCTCTTATGCAACAGTCTCAGGACAGACAGCTATTACAGCCTCATGAATGGTTTTGGTTAAAAAAAATTCAGATCTTTCCTTAGAAAATAACTCTTTGCTTTTGCCCACTGTGAAGAATTTTTAAAGTATTATTTTTATAGTGGGTAATTCTTTTTGGCATCAAAATTAATAAGTAGAAAATAGTGTATTTAAAATATTCTGAAATATAAGCTAATAACATACAGTTCACTTCTCTGTTAGCAAACGTTGAAAGCTTATTACCTTGCTTAAGAAAAGAGAGTCTTCAAAACCAAGAACTTTTGTGAAAATATTCAGCTAATGCTCCAATGTTTCTTGTGTTGCATAAAATCATTGGCAATTACACTTCAGAGAGCAGTCAGCCTACCCATGACAACTGACAGGTATGTATTTTAAATAGGAAATTAGCATTTCATTGCAGGGGGGGGGGTGTTGAGTGAGGAGGGAGAGGGTGTGACTAAAACATATCAAAACATAACAACACACTAGAGGAATGATTTACATTAATTCACAGTGCCAGCCCTGAATAGGGATAAATAAGACTAACATGATGAATAAAAATTCATCTGACTCTAGTGCAGTTGAGTCTCATTTACTAACAGACATTAGAGAAAGCATACAAGAAGCTGATTCTCATCACCATTACATTAGGGCCAAGTCAAATAGAGTTTGTTTGTAATCTAGTCCACAGCAGCTTTTGTTCATCCAGCAAAAAAGCCTGCAGAGCTTGGCAAGGATGACTGACACAAAAATAGCATTCATCATCTGAAGCCAGGCAGATATTGTAGTTGCAGTACATAGTAAATTTCCACTTTTTAAAAAAAAAATCATACCGTCACATACAGTTATGTAATTTTAGTGATACTGTACAGAATAAATATATCTAGAGTTACTTACAGTTGTATAACTGTTTTCCTGCAGTTCTTACACATTAATTCTACTTTTTCTGGTCATAAGGCACTATTCAGTCTATGTATTAGGAACTGACTAAGTCTTCGCTTCACATCAACTTCCCATTCGGAGTGGACTCCAACATACAAATCCAATATTGATTATTTTTCAGATTCACTCTGAGATGTAGCCTTTCTGGCTCTAATGTAGTGCCCTGGCACCTGAAAACCAGATGAGTCAAAGAACTTTCACGAAATACAAAAAAGCAGCATTGAACTATGCCCGCTGGAGAAAATTTGACCATTTAAGGCTTCTATCTCCAACTTGGTTTGAAACTTAAAATATAACTTCATTGTATTTTTATAGCAGAAATATCTTGTTAAGATCAATTATAAACTGCTTCATTTGTATCCTCATACATGTTATAGTTTATTGCTTGAAATATCGATTCTTATTTAGAAGATTTTTTGTCTACAATAAATCCCTTCTGGAATAACAGTTATCAGCTGCTGTCTATTGTCTTCAGTAATACAATTCTACACTTTTCTACCAGCTTCTCCAAATGTTGTATTGTGAGCTAATCCTTATCACTCAAATAACCCAAAATGATGCATTACAGTATGATTCATCAAGGACAGAGTAATAAACTGACCCCATTCAAGGGAAACCAGTATTTAAAACACAGATTCAAATAATGGAAACTAAGTGTGCCAAGAAATGCTGATTTTAAAACTAAATACTGCTTCATTCAAATGAGGAAAGAATTTCTAGGAAAAAAATTTCTAGCCCAACCTCCAAAAGGCAATGCTAACAAAGGAGCTCTTGCCTTATCAGCTCCATAATGAATATATTCCACGTTTCTCTACACTGCAGCAAGGTAAGATTTAATGCCTACAATAAAAAATTTAAATGCTGATTTTACAGTTATGATGGAGATGATGCTACCTACATTTTGACCAGCAGACCATGACCACGCATCTTTAGAGCTTCTACTGTAAGCCGTTACACTACCAAAACATCTAGGGGCATAAAAATAGTTCTTAATGTTGGAAATCGAGTTGCTTATTCTTATCACATTCTCTGCTGTGTTTTAAACACCATCTGTCAGTTCTTGGATCAGAGTGGAAACTGCCTGCTTTGGTATACTTGAAGGGACTGCATCTACAGAGACAAGCTTAAGAGCCTAACCATAAAGACCACAATACTCAGAACATAAAAGAAAAATCAATCTTATTTTTTAAGTATGGCAGAAGAAATCTAACTTTAGGGCTCTGAGTATTTGAGATAAATAATCATGACAATTTCAATGATCACACTTTAACAAGAAAACTATGAGTACAAATTATTTGGGGGCTTTATTTTGAGACATACTCATCAAAATTTTTCCAGTTTAAGAAAAGTCTGTGCAAGTGACTTACTAAGCATAACGAGATATAATTTAAATAATTTGTTTTTTCCATTACGATGATGTATATCAACAAGACATACTATATGTACACGTAAATTTTAAGTTCTCAGTCAATAATGTGCTCTTATTTTATTGCCTTTCATTAGATATATAAAGAATCACCTGAGTTACTATAAAGTAAGAAATTACTGAGGCTTAAATGCAAAGCAACTTCAATTATCCTTTTATTTCAGGCATTTGAAATGCTTAGTTATTCTTTCAGATTCTGTTAAGATGTTACTGCAATTTTATTGCCAGTAAAATGGTATGTTTTCAAGTCTTTATAAAAAATTGCCAAAGGGACATTTGTATGTGGAACAAGCTGTTTGGTGTTTCCCCAAGAGATTTGTCAGTTACGCTGAGTCAACAAAAATCATACATCTCTATATATAGAGAGATGTCTGTGCCAGTATACGCGCTGCACTGTACCATATTCATATTTTGTATTTATAAATACGCATCTGGGAAATTTCCATGCAAATGTCATTAACAGTGGTCTGTCTTCTGTAAATAAACTTTTAAAGTACAAATCACTTTTGGAGAGTTATTATAGCTTCTAAAAGCAAAGACGTGTCAAGGATTCTTTACTTCTTAAAGGCAAAACCACATTCAAATGCCTTAATATATTAGTTAAAACCTAGCTACTAGGTATGCCCGCTTCAGGCTTTGATGGAATCCCATCAAAATAATTTTCCTAATCCACTTTTCTGCCAGCCCAATACCCACTTCTCCAAAATGCTGTGGGACAATGGCAAGAAATAATGAATGTGACCAGTGTGCGTACCCTCAAATGATTTATGCAGTGCTTTTGGGTTTTCTGTTCTGTAAACTAGACTCCAAGGCTTAAGAACAAACTTCATTTTTAATGAAGACAGACAGATGACAGAGATATGTTATTGGGTACTGTAGAGATTCCAAGTCTCTTCTGCATATTCAGGGATATGGAGCATGACTCATACCACAGATCTATGAGGTACGTAAAGAAACATTCAATATAAAAGTATTGCTTTCTATACATCAATCCTAACTTTGATGGAACTTTCAAGCTAGAATTTTAAGAAAGTTAAATTTCCACATGGATTATGTGGTTTCTTGTTTATACACAAACATTCATTCCACTAACCAAACATCACTTCTTGAAAATATGAGGTTTTGCTATTATTTCCACAAATTGGTTCACACCCTGCCACAATGCAACAATCATTGATTCATCTCACATTTCTGACCAACCCTGTTGTTTTATTACTGGATGTGTGAAATCAACACTATGATCAACCAAGTCTGGTGCTACGCTCCCAGGCCCTTTTTTTCCCTTCGTCTCCTCTCCTTTCATTTTTCCGGGGGTTACCCCTACCTTTTTTCAGCAGCCTGCCACGGACAGAGCTACAACAACGTTTCAATGGGGAAGAAACATTGAGGTTTTATATTCTTGCTTCATGTATGTGACATTCCAAATTATTTTGTTTGGTGTGCTCCCAAAAAGTTGAATAAACATCAACACAACAGCAAACAAAAAAACCAAAACCAAAACAAAACAAAAAAAAAAGTCTTATAATGAAAATCTTTATCTTGTGAGGGTTTTTTTATCCTTGCATGTCTATGTGTCTATGAAATAGAGACTTTCTAAAAGAACTTCCAGTAGGTATTATATATAACAGAAGCCTTGCTGAAGCCTTAACACTATAAATTTGACAAATGTCACCATTTGCTCTTTATGTACTCAAAGAAACTCTAATAAAGTAACCTTGGGGGAAAAAAAATAAGGGAAAAGTGAAGATAAATAGTATTTCAACATGGAAAAAGTACTAAAGAATTATAGCATAGTACCACAATCCTCCCTTTCAAATGAACCTAGAAAAGTTTAATGGAAAAATACTTCCTATTTATTCTAACTCAGAGATTTGTAAGTTTCGTCATGATCATTAAACAGAAGCATTTAAGGAGATAAAAGGCCACCACATTTCAGAGAAATACCTCTTGATGGTTATAATGGAATAAATCTTCCCTGCTTTCTGGTAAAAAAAAAAAAACCAAACTATCAAGTTGTCTCCAATATAAATTCATAAAACACCAACACTTTGGGGATTTCCTATTTCAAAAAAGCTGGGAGTTTTCTAAAATATAACCTGGGAATGATAAAAAAACCCCAAAGATAAAAACATGTCTTTAAATTTAAAACAGTGAGCCAGACTTAAAATGTAAGCAAAAGGAACAAATTCATCAGTTTACTTCTTCTTGATGTTTAGAGTTTATCTTGATTGAATGCATTTAATGTTGACATTAACTAGAAATCCAGAGCAGTAACCAGACTATAATAGGCGATGAGCTGAGAGACACCAAGAATAGTGGCATATTCACAGCTGTTTACTTTAGTGGAGAATAAACAAGATCTCTTTAGACAATATGGCAGTCGCAATTCTTATCCAAGAATTTTGGTCCCAGCAAAAGTTTGGTCTTACCTCATCCTTCCCATACGTGCAGAAGCAGTGGGATCCCCACATGTGTCTAAGGATTGTACATATTCCGCTTACTTCCAGGCTGGCTTTTGTTGCTGCTCTCTGTTTTACTTACATAATTATTTACATAATTAATTACCAAATGAGTTCTAACAAATTATAAACACTTGTTAACTCCAAATACTTGCCAAAAAAATCAAGAATTTGAATCACAAAAGCTATAGCTTACTATATAGTCACTGCTCCTAGAAAAAGTGAAGTCTATTGTGTCCCTCTCATTTTGATTATAATTGGGAAATAAAAGTACTGTGGCTCTTTTATCTAATCACTTATTTGAGTAATTGCCTTTAAGATAGTATAATGATTCAGTGTCTGCTTATCTATGTTTCCATAACAAAATCATCTGTGCAGACATACAGCTAACTTAGTAAATTATGAACATCTGTCCACATATGCACACACACAAAGTAATGCAAAATTACCATTGTATGCTCTGCCAGTGGAAAAAATGAAATCTTGACAGGTTAAGAGAACGGCATAACATGCTGTTGTGTTTCAATAGTAATAATTCTGGCTAAGATTACTTTTGAATACTTTAAAATGATTAACTGGCTGTGGCAGTTATCTCTCCTACTTCTTTCTGTCTTTAATTCTTACTTAAAGATATACACATTTATAGTCAGGATTTTCAAGAATAGACAAGAAATTACACTAAATGGGATAATTTCAAAGGAATATCATTTTCAGAGAGGGTATGCTAATAAATTTCTAACATCCAAAGTATATATAATAAAAGCCAATGGTAAAGCATAAAATATTTTGCATAATCCAGTGAAACTCTCCAAAACTGTCATCATGCATCAAGATCCAAGAGAGCTTCACTAATCAAAGGAGTTAACTTAAAAATCTCTTGTTTCTAGGCAAAATTTAAAGAGCTATACTTCTATGAACCCTTTATTATTTATTAGCTTCACTATTATATTAAACAGGATCAGACAATTGCCTGATTGCAAAAAAACAAAAGCAAACTGGCCCCTGATCAATCATGCTGCTCATCGGCTAGTACACTCCTTCAGGGAATTCCCACTGATCTCCTGACTTTCACAGCTGAGTCTCCCATATCCCAGATGAATCCTCTGACCACCAAACCAGTGGTTATTGAATGACTGGTTTACATGCTACTTCATGTAAATGCTATTTCATGCTATTACATGTTATTACACACTATACATGCTATTTCACACTAGTTAAATATTAGGTCAGAGATATTAACTGATTTTCTCCCTGGCTGAAGATGTACACAGTAAATAGAAAAGGCTGCAATCATCCATTTACTGGCACTAAGGAAAACCAGTGTGGCAAGATTTGCTAAGTTCTTTACCATTTCATACATGTCCACACTGCCTAGTGTATTCCTATTACAGGAGAAAAGGAGAAGACACTGGGAAAACTTTGTGTAACTGCACATGTATTTTTCTCAATTATATATTTGGATTATTAGACTTTAAAAATATTATTTGGATTGGCAACAAGAACTCAACTCTGCATATATGGAATGTTCCATTTTCCCCATTAAATTTTATAGTTACACCCACAAGAACTGCCTCTTGACTGGTTTTGCTCAATCCATCCTTGAGCATTTTCTCTGAGAGCCCATGCAGACAGAGGCACACTTGTGCCCAATCTGCTGACAGGTAACAGGTAGAGCCAGTCATGGGCCAGTTTGATGTCCTACCTCAACCTGTCCAGCTTATGGATGGTGATTTCTATTGCATTAATTTTGCCTTAAAACGAGCTTTTCTAATAGAACATTTATGGAAAATGCATTCCCTAAATTACTGAGGTGCTTGAGGGGTTTTTTTGTTAGAATTGAAACCTCAGCTTCAGAGAACTGTTCTTGCAAAGAAAAGTTTTAGAAGAGAAACGCATAAACAGTATATTGCAGCAAAGTGTCAAGACTGAAAACTTAGTAATTGTGCAAGTCATCTTTCTCATCTAAAACCTGAGACAGGCTGTAATATTCTTTACATAGTTTAATAGCCTTATGATTCAAAGTCTTCCAATACTATATTACAACAATAAAGGTGAATAGCATAAAATTGCTTTATAAGGTCAGACACTGATTTTTGCCCTAATATGTGATAAAAACTGTTACCGTATACATGAAATGGCAATTTTTCAAATATGGGGAGAATGATACAAAATGAAAGTTGTATTTTAGTGCTGCTCTCAAATAATATTGCATTGATGTTTACATAAGCAATACTTGACCATGGAAATTAGAATGGATCATTCCCAGAAGATTTACAGTTATGGAGGCATGGTCTATACAAAGACTTTCCACTGAGATTCAGAAATCAACCCTAGAAACTACTCTTATACTGGACTTAAACCTATGTCAGAGCAGTGTCAGTTTGAAAGAAAAAGAGGTGAGCATAAGTTATGTGGCTGGCAACAACAGATTTACACTGAAGATACGGTGCACAAATACAATGAAAATCTCAATTCTACACTCACAGAGGTTACAAATACCAAAACGTAGCTTAGACAAATCTCTGCTCCTGTTTACCAACAGGTCATATTGTCTCTCAGCTGTCTGCAAATAACTCTATAGGGTTTGTTCATAGTTGTGAAATACTATTGATGCAAACTTCTACAGCTGTGTGCACTTCCTTAGCTGTTGCAACTTCTTAGTTAAATATGATCTACCATGAAATGAGAATACTTCCTGAATACAGTTTCCCATAACATTTTTAGAATTTAAGATCAGACTTCCCTTTATGACAGCAATGAAATATGTGAAAAATCTTTACAATTCCTGGCTATTACTGTAGGGAAAACCATGGGGGAACAACAAAGCCAACGTATCAAACACAATGCTGAAATTACAATTACACACAATTACAAGAGACCAAGTTGCACACAGTACAAAAAAAGCCCAAGTTAAAAAGTCCAAATGCACAACAAAACACAGAATAAAGGTTTCAAATTCCTTGCCTCCTAAGAAGAAAAATCTATTTCAATGATATCAGAATTAAGCAATTATTTTAATAATGAAGTGTCACCTCTAGCATGGATAAAAATGACAACACAAACCATTTAGTTTTCAGTTTTGTGGGAACAATCATTGTGGTAAACTGATGTATAAGTGATCCAGCACTCTAATGAGATGTAAACATAACAGCAGATAGTAAGTTTATAGTAGCTAATAACATTCTAAGTGATACAATTAAAACAAATATGGAAGTAAAAATATCTTGCACTGATGTGCACTCATTCTGTCACAAATGATGTTGTTAGATAAGTAAACCTACGGAACCATAAACCAGTTTGCACGGGTTCAGGAAAGTAAACAAAAATATGTTTATTTAAGCAATTCAGTCATTTTCTATTTCCCAAAGAAATCACTAAACATAATATCTAGAGAGAAATATATAAAAAAAAAATACTAAAACTCTGTATGCTTAATTTCTTGTTTGTGAAATTATAAAAACCTCATCTATCTGTCGTGTATTTGTGCCTAATTAAGATTATGCACCTGTGTAAAATTAGGCACTTGCTGAAATTAAGGCTATATATTCTTCAGGACAGAAGGGCTTGCAGACAACATACTGGCAATCTTTGACATCCGAAAAATAAGAAAAAAGGCCCCATTAACCTCTAGGAATAAACTTTATCAGATCATATAATCTCTCTTCGTTTTGGTGTATTTCTGTGTACATTCTGTCTTTTGTATGAGTTGGTCTAGATTTCTCACAGCAACAGTTAGTGGTGATTATCATCAACAGAAACAGAATCTAACCTTGGCAAGCGATACTATTACTCGAAGAAATGTTGGCCTCTTAAAGAGTTCCATGTGTCACTTCCCATTCAAGGGTATTTCTATAACAAATGGATTTTGGGTAAAGAGGTAAACATCCGAAAAGATACAGAATTTCAGTGTCCATGCTTAGAGACATGTGCCACTAAGTCTACAGTGATGATGACCACTCCAAAGTTTAAAAGATCAGTTATACTTCACTAACTTCAAAATTTCTGTTTCACTTAAGAGGATTGCAGATGATCAGCCTGTTCCTCACGTCTCAAAAGCCAATCTTAGACTGCTGTAATTGTCAAAACCAGAAAAATCTTTTCAGTATCTTGATATTACTTGGTGCTGCTGTGCTATAATCTTTGTCGTCCTTGATTCTAAGTTGTTTGAAAGCAAGATATTTTATTAATTTCTTCACTATAATACACATTCTAACTACTCTGAATAAAGCAAATGGCATTGAAGCTGTTACGAAATTATATTAATTCAAAGCTCTATTCCACTAGCAATTTCAAGGCTATAGTCCTATCAACTTTTCTAAACTATAATTCTGCAATTCATCTAGTATTTACAACTGGATACTGGAAGTATGTGGCTGGTACATAGTTCATGCTTAATTAATTCTTCAGAATTTTTGCTTTTTTGCCCCAAAGAACAGCTGTTAAGAATATTTCTAGAAGACAAAATTATTGTAATTTAAGAATTCACATGAGATTGTTTTAACTCTTATGCAGACCAATTATAGCAAAGAAAAAAGTTATCTTGAATGCAATATTGTAGCATGAAAAATTAGTTTTCTAAAATTTTAACGTAGTCAATTACGATTTTTCTAAAGCAATGAAGTAACCCTTAATATCCACGCTTTTATACTGCATAATCAAAGTTACCTTCTGTAATTGCATTTTGACTACTTATTTGCCACATTGATTATGCAAAAAGGAGTGGTTTGCACCCTTCAGAATGTTATTTTTAGGGTAAGTTGCTGAAATGGCATCCATGTCTCCCAAATCCGGTTGCAATTCAGAAAGCAGAAAAATTGAGGGCAGTCTCAGAAAGGAGAGAATGACTAGTATCTTCAATTTAGCTGCCCTTATACTCCAAAGCAAGGACATCAAACATCACTTTTGTCGGCCTTTATATCAATTTATTATCAGTGGTAATTGCTCCAATTCAGCTGTGGACTGCTAAAGGCCTCTCTATTACTTCATGACTTAAGTATAAAACACAGCTAAACAAACAGTATCATAGAATCATAGAATGGTTAGAGTTGGAAGGAACCTTCAAGATCATCAAGTTCCAACCCCCCTGTTATGAGCAGGGACACCTCCCACTAGAGCAGGTTGCTCAAAGCCCCATCCAGCCTGGCCTTAAACACTTCCAGGGATGGGGCATCCACAACTTTTCTGGGCAACCTGTTCCAGTGCCCCACCACCCTCACAGGAAAGAATTTTTTCCTAATATCCAATCTAAATCTCCCCTCTTCCCGTTTAAAACTATTACCCCTTGTCCTATCACTACGCTTCCTGACAAAGAGTCCCTCTCCTGCTCTCCTGTAGGCTCCCTTCAGATGCTGGAAGGCTGCTATAAGGTCTCCCCTGAGCCTTCTCTTTTCCAGGCTGAACATCCCCAGCTCCCTCAGCCTCCCTTGACATCCTGGTCACGCTTCTTTTGATGCAGTCCAGGATATATTTGGCTTTCTGGGCTTCCAGCACACACTGCCGGCTCATGAGCACACCCAAGTCCTTTTCTTCTTTGTATTTTCCTAATGTGAAGAGAACTAAACCTCCACTGGAATTACNTGCTCTCCTGTAGGCTCCCTTCAGATGCTGGAAGGCTGCTATAAGGTCTCCCCTGAGCCTTCTCTTTTCCAGGCTGAACATCCCCAGCTCCCTCAGCCTCCCTTGACATCCTGGTCACGCTTCTTTTGATGCAGTCCAGGATATATTTGGCTTTCTGGGCTTCCAGCACACACTGCCGGCTCATGAGCACACCCAAGTCCTTTTCTTCTTTGTATTTTCCTAATGTGAAGAGAACTAAACCTCCACTGGAATTACAGATAACTGAATTCTTATGATAAAAAAAAAACACTAAAAACCCAAAACCAAACCTCTTTATTTTACTTTATGTTCAGTGAATGTATTTTCTCATTTAATGGCAAAAGATGTCAAGTAACACTTGATCATGGCAGAAAAATCCATGTCATGTTACTACCTAAACAAAACATCCATCTCAGGATCTTTGAATCGAAAGTAATTGCAAGTTAGAAGAATATTTGAAGGAAGATTTGCATATGCTTTGCCCTCTTTCTTCCTCTGCCATTTCCAAAGGACTACAGCTAAGATGGGGTACTAGCTAAACCCACCTGTGGTCTCAGCCATTATGACTATATTCCTATATTCTGGAGCTTTCTTTGTTGAAATCAAAAGGCATAGATCAGGAAGGGGTAGACCTTGAACTCCAGCTGCCAACACAACTGAGTCAGCTACATGAATCTGGAGCAGTAATTTCCTACTCAAACAAGCTATAGACTGGAGGACTTGCAAGGACATCACAAATCATAGGATTAGTGGTTGGAAGGGACCCTGAAAATCATCTAGTTCAACCTACAGCTCAGAAATGGGCTGAAGTCACAATCTAGCTTTAAGTATAACATCCTGCAACTTATTTCTACAAAGCTGTCGTATCAGATGCAATCAACTATTTCATAGATACAAAATAACACAAGGTCATCTTTGAAAATTAGTGTGAACTGATAGATACGATAGGAACTGTACAGGAAATGGCTATTGTACTACATGAAATACCTGATATGAAATGAAAATTTGAAGCAGGTAAGACCTAAACATTTCTGCTAAAGAAGAATCAATACAACTTAAGTATTAAATTGCTCTCATTGTTTCAATGCTGATTTTCCTAGCAAAAGAAATGACTTCATTTGAAGCAAATATTAGGAAAACTGTTTCAATGTGACTATTGTGCTGCTTAAGGAAAATAATAAAATGGTTGTTCCAATGGACTGCTGGTGAAAGTAAGAAATATAAAGAATAATTTGTCACTAGTAAAATTTTTGTCCTTAAAAATTCAGGTGTAATGGGAATCTTAGAGACACTTTCAAAACAGTAGTACACAAAGCTCTGATTCACAGGACAGAAAATATTGTAATCATATGGGTCAAATGATTGCCAGATGCATATCTGAATAGTCAGAAGGAAATCCAGTGGTTGAGAAGCAATCCCAAGTTCTCAGATTCAATAAAATCATAATGACATCGGCAGAACAGGTAGACTGATTTCTTGTACCATGAAGTAAATATCCTTGTACACTTTTCTCTGGTTAAAAAATGAAACAAAAAGAAAGAACAGGTCAATGTCAGTCTTTCTGTCTCAGAGAACCAATTATGACTTTATGTATGTGAGTTTTAGAAGTATTTGCTTGAGAACACTGAGCAATCTAAGGCACGCATAGTTATCAAAATATGTAGATATCTGCAGAAAAAAAAAAGAGATCATATTATAGCATCATACAACTGTTATATTATTTGATACAATTTCCTTTTCCTATCCTTCCTAATTTAGTAAGAACCGTACTCTCTTTGACTGGAAAAGATTTTCTATGAAGTTACAGGTCCCATTTTTCTATCTCGTATTTTCAAGGTAAGAAGCATCCACTGGGCAATTACACACATATTCCACTTGTGAAACACTGAAAATTAAGTCTATTTTCACATAAAGCTTATTCCTGATTTGTGCCACTTTTGCATGATTCCTAGTTTATTTTTTTGTACTAGGTATAACCAATTGCCAAGAAAATCATAGCCTGTCAGGCCCATAAGCAATAAATCTTCATTTCATGGTTGGGTTTGTGTTGGTTTTTTTTTTCCCTTTCTCACCTTAACAGAGAAATATGAACTCACAGAAATTTATTATCCAGAAATTCTTGCCTATTGAAGACACTTTAGCAAAAAAGCTAACAGAAATGAAACAAGAAAGACAACCAGCATTTGTTTTTTAAATGCTTTATCGTATTGAGGTCAGTACCAGTGAAGATATATACCACATTTGTGTGGTTTCATACTTAGAAAGCTTGAAATTTATTTATATCATACACAAAGCCAGTTTCCATAAACTAAGCACTAACACCCAACAGAAGTAGTCTTAAATCTCAGTATTTCTTCTATGAGAAGCACTAACAAGTCAATAGTATTCACTTCATAGAAATCACTGTGATTAACAAAGACTAAAATTTATTCAGCATTTTTGTGCTTCAGTATGAGAGTATTCACTAGGCCCTTTTTATTATTATTTTTGTAGTTCATTTCCATGCTGTATTTTGCGTTTACATTACTAAAACAAGCAGACTTTACAACACAACACACTGAGAAAGCACAATATACAATTGGAAAATTAGCAGCACAGATTAGTCACTTTTTGAAGAGTTGTAAGATACAGAAATACAGCCAGGTAGCACTGAGTCATTTTAGTATGGAATAGACACAAGAAGGTCTGCAGGATTCACAGAGATCAAACCATGTACTATAAATTACTCGAAAGTCCTCTGTTATACTAACTGAGGTAAAATTTCACCAACCCCCTGTCATGTGTATTTCTTTGTAATGAACAGGCCAAAGATGAGTCTCCATCTGACCACCCAGAACCCTTCAACATGTTCAGAGATGTAAAGTGAGAGACACCAGGGAGTATATATCCATAGAGACAGAAACAGGAATTAATCAGATGTGAATTAATATTTCTCTTCTAACTCACATTTGCATGTTCAAATAATTTTGCACATGATGAGGCTACAGCCCCTGCAGATTATAATTTTATACTTAATGGACTAAGAATTTAGGGCACCCCAAGGGCTTATAATTAAGGTTAATAAGGTCTGTGGTCTGCTACAACCTATCTCCTTTGAGGTAAATAACCATGTGCATGCTGCTTTATATTACATTTTCCATGTCATTGATAAAATTAGCATCTTATAATCTATGCAAATATTCCCTTAAACCTGTGAGCTTTGCTACTCATGCTTGTATTACTTCAAAATCTAGATTTCCACAAGTGCGTATTAGTTAAGACTTTCAGAAACTGATTTTAATACATGTGTTTTATAATAAAAAAAAAATATTTGTGTTGAGATGGAGAAAGTCTGTATTAAGTTGTAAACAGGTATAAGCAGACACGCTAATGTAAATTAAAGACAGCATTAAATTCAATTTTGTTCCTTTTGATCCTTATTACTAAGGCCTCTAAATTCTTAATATAAGGCAAGCAAATTTATTTCGGTGTCCAGAAACTCATTTATTATTCACAATTATCTTGTGAATTTGTTTCTGCAGTGGGACTCTCTTTTACAAGCAGGCTCTTGCCAGATCCTTTTGAACACAGATCCCTTCCCTAGCATTTCCTAGTGCATAGTCTCTACCAGTTTTGCTATTAACCCTCCTGGTTTTCTGACTGTTGAACTTCTAGCTGATCAAAAGTATCTGATTCATATTATTTCCAAAATCTGTTTAGTGATGTCCAGACTAGTTTCATTCACTTTATTTTACATTAGGTTTTCCTAAGAATGTCTTCTTGCAGTTCCAGCACAGTTTGCAGGGACTGTGTGGGCTTTAGAAGAGAATATTAATCTCTGCATTTCCCTTTAGAAAAGACTGTGATTTTTGAGGACTTTGAAAATTACACAAGAAAAAGGTCTCAGGGCCTGGCTTTACCTAGCCACAGTGTGACTCCTGGGGTAGGTCAGGCTCTGTGGTCACTCGTTATGGCAATGGGCAGGGCACTTGCTGCCAGCAGCCAACATCTGTTCTCAGCAGTCGGGACTGGACAGAGGATATCTTGCTCCTGGAAACAAAGGAGAAGGAAACTGATAAGAAAATGCACAGATAGATCCCCAAGAAGACCCTGAGCCAAGGAGCCCTTCACCCTGCAGTCTCTT
Organism: Pedionomus torquatus; assembly: GCA_013398155.1. Lineage (NCBI taxonomy): Eukaryota > Metazoa > Chordata > Aves > Charadriiformes > Pedionomidae > Pedionomus > Pedionomus torquatus. The sequence continues at coordinate 48,735 of VZRU01018426.1, read as the reverse complement.
AGCAGAGGCCCCACCTTGCCCAGCTGGCCCCCTGGGACTTCACCAGGCAGTGCTAAAGCACCAACCCACAGCTGGCTGGTAGGGTGAGCTAACACCAGGCAGAAGGGACAGACACCAGGAGTATTTAATATAAATTCACCTACAGTGCACAAAAAAAAAAAAAGCTTTTCTCTATTAATTAGATCATTAGAGTCTTAAAGCATTATTTGGACTAATGAGAGAAAGTCTGTTCCCTATCTATTTATCTGTGTGTGTGTATATACACATATAGATAGATAAACTTACAAAGTGTTCCCTTTTTTCCATAGTTATATTTTGAGTTAACAAAGTAGATGATACAGAAAAACTTTAATTTCTCTTTAGAAAGAACCCAACTGCAATCTAAATAACCAGAAAGCTTATTTCAATAGATTATAATATTATTCAAGTAAAATACAAATCTATAAACTTATGATATATAATCAAGATTCTATTTGAAATGTATTTAAGCATTTGTGAAGGTTAAAGGTTAACTATGTTGTACTTCCCAAACCTGCCAGTGTAATGAGCTTGCATCCTTTGAATATGCTCTATGTTATGTTGTCCTCGGTTTGCAGCTTTTCAAGCACAATATTATTATTAGATCTGTTAATCTAAGAAGAACACCAGGGCTAATTATATGAAAAATGTTAAATTGCTGGGAAAAAAAAGTTACTGAAGTCAGCAGTTGTTCTTTTTCACACTCCCAGCACATCCCAGGATTGCATCTCTTGAGGAGCAATTAGCTTTGTCAGGGCAGCTGAATTCAAACACACAAAGATGTCATTTTTCCATATTAAGAACTATTAATAAAGAAATTATAGCAAGTTGTCATAGACTACCCAATTACTGTAATAACAATCCATTTCTCCGAAAGCTCAGGGGATGGTTTTCACAACACTAAGGTGGCAGAAGAAAACACTGTACTGTTTCTTAAAGCAAAAAGGAAGCCAAATGGTATTGCTGTTACTGACTGGATGGATGGGAGTGTTGAGCACAGATACAACAGTAATACAAAATTTAATTATGCTGTGCAAAAACTAGTGTAAGATAAAAACCAGCTGCAGCTAAAGCTTTATATTTTATTCTGCATTCAAAGACATATTAAAAATGATGACTAGGATGATGACAAAATGTCTGTCACAACGTGACATAACCAAGCTTTGTATTCTAATTATGAAGTATCAGTGATGTTTCTTGGCAAGGAATAATGTCTTATATCTCAGCAAACTTCCTGTAAGATTTCTAGTATGTTTGCTATCTGTTTATGCAAAGTGAAACTATACAAAAGCTTAAATGTGACAAGATTCTTTTTATCTGCCCAGGTATTTGTTGCATACTGATTACTGTGACACCCATCTATCAAATGCTAATTGTCTCTGATACTGTTGCCAAGTCCTTATTAAAATCACAATAATTAAAGCTATTAAAAATTCCAATAAATAAATAAGAAATTTCTTACCAATTAAAAGTTAAAACAAGATAAGCTACCCTCAAAAACCTAACTAGCAATCACTGCACAAACTAATAGCAGAGCCCAAAACTGTTTAAAATACCAGGAGCTTCTTGATTAGGGAACTCCACAAAACAGGCCTGAAACTTAATTATATAGAAATTATTTCCTTTCTATATTATATAGAAATTAACGCAACTGGGTTTCTTGTTATTTTCAAGGCTACATAGCTGCTGCCAGAAGAGTAGTTTCCTTTTTATTTACACAGGTTTGTCCTGGTTTGAAGTAGAACAGAACCAATTTGCCTTTCAGTAATTTTACTTTTCAGTTGTCTCTTCTAACTAACAACAATCTCTGAAATTAATGGCATGTTCTTCAGATAGTGTCTGCTTCTGGCAGTGATAAGGTCTGATGTTTAATAGTGAATACCAAGGGGTGGTATGCAGAAAGGCTTCTTATACTTACCACTGTAACAGCAAAGGTCAGTTAACTTGGTTATGCACCAACTTGGAGGGTCAGAATCAGAAGAGTGTACAGGGATTGCACCTGTGAGAAGGGGAGGACTGAACANAAAAAAAAAAATATATATATTTAAAAATTCTAGGGCCAATATTGTTATACTGGCAGCTATTACTACTATTCTCATACATGTGCTTGCACAAACACAGATACAAACTAATTAAATGACAATCTAAAAATCTTTACTTAGGAAAAGACAATTTAAAGCTCTGTAACTGAAGTGATACCTCATCAGGGCATTGTACTTATTTATTTATTGTACTTTTTTGTACAGTGTACTTATTTATTTTATTTATTGTATTTAATTATCCATTGTCATAGTAGTGCTTCACCACAAAATATCAAAGATTCAGAGCTAAGTGAAGACTCCACTTCATGAGAGACAATGATCAAAGCTATGCATTCATTACTTAATAGGTAGAGCAGGATGCCAACACTTTTAACTAAGACTAATAGGGAACGTTCTGATAAGGTGATTATTGCACACACTGGCAACTTGAAGAAAAAAAAAAAAAATCGCTTGAGAAACTGAGTGATTTCATGGAATTTCTTAAACATTTCAAAAAATATAATTCAAATATTTACAGATTTGAATAATTTAAAAATAAAAAATATTCTTAGTGAAACGTATCTACTTTTTAAAAAGAAATTCAACCAATTCAAACAAATATTCCCTAGAGTGGCAAGCTAAGCATAAGAGTTCCAGTCATAAAACAAATGTCACATAACTGGCACCTTCACGAGTTAGAAAGCTTTTTACTAAGCTTCTCCTCACTTTCAGATTTGAGGTTAATATAGCAGAAACAGGGGTCACATCATCCAATAATACATAGAAGCCCTTAAAGTTTCACACTGACTTCAGTGGCTGCTGCCTATGACACAAAAAATTAATACCACTTCAATACCACTGGGGATTAATTGTATGTTTTGATTCTCTAACTTCCCCCTGCTACAGTTCTTCTTTCCAAAGGACGAAAAATGAATACTATTTGAATAGTTCACAGCAATATACACCAGTGGCAATGACAGCTTAATTAGGAACCAATTTATTTTCTTCAAAGTTTTTTACTATTTTACCCATAGTTCAACCAATATTGATCAAACATATATAAAGAAGAAAAAGAAGAAGAAGAAAAAGA
>VZRU01018426.1:558-44271 GCA_013398155.1 Pedionomus torquatus | reverse complement strand
AAAAAAAAAAAAATCGCTTGAGAAACTGAGTGATTTCATGGAATTTCTTAAACATTTCAAAAAATATAATTCAAATATTTACAGATTTGAATAATTTAAAAATAAAAAATATTCTTAGTGAAACGTATCTACTTTTTAAAAAGAAATTCAACCAATTCAAACAAATATTCCCTAGAGTGGCAAGCTAAGCATAAGAGTTCCAGTCATAAAACAAATGTCACATAACTGGCACCTTCACGAGTTAGAAAGCTTTTTACTAAGCTTCTCCTCACTTTCAGATTTGAGGTTAATATAGCAGAAACAGGGGTCACATCATCCAATAATACATAGAAGCCCTTAAAGTTTCACACTGACTTCAGTGGCTGCTGCCTATGACACAAAAAATTAATACCACTTCAATACCACTGGGGATTAATTGTATGTTTTGATTCTCTAACTTCCCCCTGCTACAGTTCTTCTTTCCAAAGGACGAAAAATGAATACTATTTGAATAGTTCACAGCAATATACACCAGTGGCAATGACAGCTTAATTAGGAACCAATTTATTTTCTTCAAAGTTTTTTACTATTTTACCCATAGTTCAACCAATATTGATCAAACATATATAAAGAAGAAAAAGAAGAAGAAGAAAAAGACCTGCAAGGTAACAATTCCACTGGATTCACTAATAGCTTCATAATAAATACATTTTAACTTCACAAGTGTTTCCTCCTGCAAATAAAACTTAATAACTTTAATAGAAGTTTTTCTTCTACCAATGTCACTGTAACTACCATCAGGGATTCAAAGGAATTTCATATTTAGAAAAGTTAAAATACTTACACCAAATTTCTCTCTCATCTCTGGTAACATCTCAAAATGTAAACTAAACTGATAATACCATGAATATTTATATTTTGCTCAGTAGGGAAAATTAATGTGAACTGAAAAACTGGTAATGTTGGTAATATTTGCTGGTACCCATCTTCTTCAGAACTCATTCTTATGTGGCACCAATGATGTCAGCATGATCTCCAGGAAAAACTACTACTGTGCTGTCACTTGTCAGTGCTTGTCTGGCATCTGCAGCCTAGATTATTTACTTGCAGGGAGCTGCAAATCTAGTCATTCAGTCATAGCCTCTTATAAATAGAAGTGGCAACCATGAAGAAATTATTCTGTCTTTTGTATGCAGTAAGTCAGACCATTCCTGTTAGGGTATGTATCCTTTAAGATTACAGTTAGCACAGACAAAATTATTATCTAGCTCCATATAAGTAAGAAAATAGATCTTCTGGACTGGATATTAAAAATAAAGAAGTGTTAAACTAGATTAAACACCATGGAAACTAGCAATTAAGAAACTCAAAGAAATTCTACAGTACTTTCCTGCAAAATTATTTATCAAATTTTTCAGAAGCTCTGCATTTTAATCACTTTTGAGAACACTTAACTTCCTTATGCACTAAAGTATTGCTGATCATTTAAATTGAAGAATTTATCCTTGAAGATGATAACCAAGAAAATAGCCTGAATTTCTGTTAGGCATCAGTAAAATGACATTCCAGACAGGATTCACTTGATCTCTATTTAGACTTGTAAAATTGACCATGCTAAAGAAGTCACTTGCTCACTGTCCTCCTTACTGGAGAACAATGAGTATGCTGAACCCTGCCTTACGCTACACCTGTTCCTATGAGAAGTTGTCAGGAAGAAGTAAAATAGAAACTTCACTTCTAAGAGTTCATTCATGTTTTAGAATTGTTTGACAAGAAAAATTAGTTTCTGAGCACTCACCAATTTGTCTTTTGTAGTTGTCCTCATTAAGGGTTCTTGGCCAGGGCAACAGCAAAAGCATTTCTTCTCCATGTCCCTCGTGATTTTTTACACAGATCAAAATATTATCCATGGAAGTTGACTCCAAAAGCCAAGAGCTGGTCCAGAGAAAGCCAGTCTCTGTGCTCTGCAGCCCAAGAACCGAAGTATGAACACCCACTTAGAATTCACTTGGAGTTCTGCAGCAGAGCAGACAGGAAGAAAAACTTATGAACTTAAATTTCTTTTATTTCTGAAGGAATCAAAATCCTAAGTATCAGCAGAGAACAAATAAATAGTAGAATAAATAAATAATAATATATAAAATATATTAAAAATTATATATATATATATAAATAAATAAAATAAAACCCCTACAGGTGAAGTCAGTTCTAATAGTCTTTGCTCACTCCCTCAAAAGCAGACTTTCTAACTTGCATATTTATCATCCTGCAATGCATTGCTAAGTTACTAGCAGGGAGGGGCAGGATTCTGTTGTATTCACAGGCATTTCCCCACCTGTGAACATCACCTCTTTTTGAGCACAAATACAATTCTACACCTTTAATCCTACATATCTTTTGAAAAAGAGAATTTGCATTCCTCAAACAAGGACATCAGTGCCAAATTCTGCCATGCTGGTAATTCCATAAGCCAGCTATAGTAAGTACAGCAGGTAGTTTCACAGGAGACTATCTGCTTCAAATTTTATACAGAACAACTCCTATACTACTAGAACAAGACTATCTAGTTCCTAGGAACAGAAAGTTGGCTTCGCAGAAGGGAACACCCCATGCACAAATGTTAACTGTTCTACTTGCTTATAGCAAGAGACACCAAACAGCAGTAATTCTTAGCTGCGTTAGAAAATACCAAATGGTGCTGTAATGGCGATTGTTATTTTCCTCACCAGGTTGCTAGATGAAATAATGAATGTGAACCAATGGCATCAATTTGTCTTTAAAGCTACAATACCTATTTTTCCCCCACCAACACTTTTGCAGTGAATTGCAGAGATCCTCTATGTGGTATTTGAAAATATCCTTTATACTGAGCTCTTACACGTGTGATTGTCTCTCAGCATATCCTGAGCACCTTGTGCAGCACAGAGCTGCACTGCCTGCTACTGAACTTATTGCATTAAAAGGGTTTGAGTATGAGATCAGCACATCTTTGCTGACTGTAGTGAGTTGGCTTAGCAAGGACTGCCATGCATCTGTATATTCTTATAGGTGAACATAGAAACAACCGGTTACTGCTGTAATCTCTAGCAGCAAGGGATTCCAGAAACTTTGATAGCACTAAGTATGCTAAATTATTATTAATATCAGTCTGCATACCTCTATTAGCAGTACTCTATTCTTGGCAGAAAGCACAATGGAACCCTTCTGGCAGTGTCAACTGAGAGGTTATGAGGCACATTAGCAGTGCTAATGAGGGTTAGGTGGTTACTGTCACTAGCATTTTAACTCTGCTACATAAAGACCCTCTTGGGGAGGAAAGGCAAGAGAGAGGTCACTAACTGAGCAATGCCACCAAGCTTCTCTACTGTTGTCTGCACTACTGCTTCTGCCAAGCCTACCCTGGCAACAGGTCTCAGTGCAGGGAGTAAGGTTAAAAAAAAAAAAAAAGGATAACAGACACAGATGGAGACAGAATCACATCAATTACAACTGTTTCAAAAACTCATATTGATAAAAGGAAGGTGGTTTTGTGCTGTGAAGGCTTTAAGAAGGGCTGCGAGGGATGCTAAGCAGCCCTTCAAAGACAGAGGTGGGGGAAAAAGAGCCAACAAGGATAAGAGTTCATTTCTGTCAAAATGGTGGGTTCCTGTTTTGCAATACATTATATAATACACAGGAAAATACTGTATTAAGTCTTTCTCCAAAGCACACTGTATAAACTTTCTATAAAGGAAATTTTACCACTGAAGACTTAAAAAGAATGAAACTTATGATGAAATACAGGAAAGGAAAACCACAATTAAATCTGAAAAGCAAAACAATCAGAGGTTGAGAGAACTAATCTTGGCTTCGAGATATGGCTACAAATATTCATCTTCATGCTTGGCAGTGCTAAAACCAGGAAGACAAAATTCAATTAACAACTGCCGTTGTATAGTCTGTCTAACTTAATTTGCCCTGCAGACTAAAAGCGTAGGACACTTCAACAAGACACTCTGTTCAGCCACAGATTCTCAATTTACTCTGTAGCAACAGATAAACAAATATAAGTATTTCCCAGGAAATGTAGATACCTAACAGATACTGAATAACAGCTCCAGGATGTTCATAAGAATCCACACAAGGGATAAAGGATCAACACAAGCTCAGGATTGGTGCAGCTCTAAGAAAAAAAAAAATCCAGCGAGGGAAGCAAGAGCAGGGAAATTCTGAAAAAGCTCAAGTGGAAGAAGGAAGTTTACAACAAGTGGAAGAAGGGACTGACCACTTGGGAAGCTTACAAGAATGCTGTTAGAGTATGCAGAGTCAAAACGAGGAAAGCCAAGGCCTCCTTGGAATTAAAATTGGCAAGGGATACCAGAGTCAACAAGAAGGTTTTTTTTCAAGTATATTGGAGGCAAAAGGAAAGTGAGAAAATGTGGACCTGCTGTTGAATGATACAGGTGCCAACATGACAGAGGATGCAGAGAAGGCAGAACTGCTGAATGCCTTCTTTGCTTCAGTCTTTCCTGCTTAGGCCAACCCTCAGGAGCCCCGCACTTTAGTAGAAACAGAGAAAGTCTGATCAAAAGAAGACTTCTTGGTTGAGGAAGACCAAGTTAAGGAACAGTTAACACTGGATATCCTCAAGTCCATTGGTCCTCTTGTGATGCGACCGCAAGTGCTGAGGGAGCTGGCAGATGTCTTTGCTGAGCCACTCTCCATCATCTTTGAAAGATCCTGGAGGAAAGCCAACATCACCCCAGTCTTCAAAAGGGCAAGAAGAAGGACCCAGGAAACTACAGGCCAGTCAGCATCACCCCCATCCCTGGAAAGATGATGGAACAGCTCATTCTGGGCATAATCTCAAAGCATTTGGAGGCAAAGAAGGCTACCAGAAGTAAACACAGATTCACCATGGGGAAATCATGTCTGACTAGCCTGATAGCCTTCTATGATGGCACAACTGGATGGATAGATGAGGGGAGGCCAGTGAACGTTGTCTACCTTGACTTCAGCAAGGCTTTTGACACAGTCTCCCACAGCGTTCTTATAGGTAAGCTTAGCAAGTGCAGATTAGATGAGCAGACAGTGAGGTGAATTGAAAACTGGCTGAAAGACAGAGCTCAGAGGGTCATGATCAGTGGCACAGAATCTATTGGAGATCTGTAACAAGTGGGTCCCCCAATGTCAGTCCCGAGTCTGGTCCTTTTCCATATTTTTGTCAACTACCTGGATGAAGGGATGGAATGTACCCTCAGCAAGTTTGCTGATGACACAAAACTGGGAGGGGTGGCTGACACATGAGAAAGCTGTGCCGCCATCCAGCGAGACCTGGACAGGCTAGATAGTTGGGCAGAGAGGAACCCAATAAAAATCAACAAGGGCAAGTGTAGGGTGCTGCATTTAGGGAGGAATAATCCCCTGCACTGATATAAGTTGTGGGGTGACCAGCTGGAGAGTAGTGCTGAATTTGGAAAATTCAGGCATCTCATGAAACACTACTGAGAGCCCGAGCTTCAGTTTTGGTTTACACTGACACCTGCCTTCTCTTGATCCATCTCTAGGCTGCTCCAAAGTCATTTGGACTCCAGAGTCAAAAGCTTCTTGAAATGCAACAATATAACTGTGTGACAAAACCACACAGAAGACTGCTTCAGGTGGACCCTTTGCCCTTGACTTCCAGAAGTCAGGTTTCTCTTTTAAGTGAGTTTACCTATGATCTTTGTCTAAATCAATATTAGTAGAAGCCTAGCAATAGTACTCCCCTTCCATTACATGGCCTTTGAATGACTTTACATGTCTGTACCATGTCTGTTACATGGTACATGGCTTTGAAACACTAAACAAAAAAGTTGTAGAGGTATCTCCAAATAATGTTAAAAAGACACCCCAGTGGAATTAGAAAATGTAAGAAAAAAAGTGGAATTGTATTATACTGTACTTAAAATTCACTAGTACAAGATATTAAAACAAAATGCTTATTAAGACAGAATAGTAGCTAGATAGATCATTCACTGTGGTATTGAACAAACTTTTAATAACTTCTTAAATGCATGCTTTGAGACATAATAAGATTACTTCCTGGCATTAGAAACAGACTTACCTGATGTATAGATAATCAATAGCTGCCTCTTGCACAGAAGAGACAGATCAGCTATGGCTGGTTTAGAGTTAGGCTTTTCCACCTCCCTTATGCATTACAAAATTTATTCTAGCTGAATCCACTGAAGAAAAAAACATTTATTTGAAATGTAAGGGGAGTACATTTCTGAACAAATACATGGAAAAAAGCAGTAGGCTAGACAGCAAATGCTATGCTAAGGCTTTTCCACCTCCAATTCCCAAGCCTCTTTGAGAAGACACTTGTTCTTGTTGTATTCTAGGAATATCAGTTCTAACCTTCCTGAAATCCAGAAATTAAAATAACTGAAATGGCACTGTAGGAGAACATGACTGTTAATACATACAAAACTCCTACATAAGAATAATAATACATAAGAAACTTTGAAGAACTTTTCTTCTCCTATCTCCAAAAAATCTAGCTTCCTAATTACCAAAGGAATGACTAAATTGAAAATAAGGCTTTGTATTTGAGAACCAATTGTCAGTCACAGCACAGAAAACAAAAGTCCAACCCGATAAAACAGGTCAAGCAAAACATATGTAAACAATTTTTTGAAGGGATTACTCTGATAATGTAACAATTAGTCAACTGGGGGGAGTAAGTGCGTTGCTGTGTGGTCCTATTTGCTGACTGGGGTCCAACCATGATAGTAATACATGGGTGCTCTAGAACAGGAAAGACAGCAACTATTGATTATATTATTTGTAGCACTAAAATAGGTAATTCTACAAAACTCCACCTTTCACTATTTATCATAAAATAAAACATTTTATACTGGCCTAAGAAGCTGCAAAACGAATCTCACTGTCAAGTTTCATGGAGAAAAATGATAATGAGGTTATTTGCCATTAAGATTGTGATTATAGCTTTTATTTTTTTTACATTTTCAGTTTCATTTTTTTCTTGTGTCTTTCGATTATACTAGTATTACTATTCGCTTCAAACGTAACTAGGCAAGTATGGAAAAAAAAACCCTCAAAGTATTTATCAACATATCATTTTCATTAATTCCTTAACATTTCCCCTTCCCAACAAGAGTCTCAGAAGGCGGCTTGTGCAACTTTGAAAGGAAAGCTGTTACTTTTAAAAGATTGTCTGAAAGCATGCAGAATATGCAGGTTTCATCCAGCCATCAGCTTAACTAAGATATCAGCTAAAAAGATCATTCACATTGAAAGAAAGATTTGGGAGGTGTAACTCAGTTCAGGGTTGTTTTATTCTTTTTTTCTTTTTTTTTTTTTAAGAATACAATCCAGTTAACCACTTTCCCTCATTCTCTGCTAATCATGATGGTATTTCTACAATGGAAATGTAAAAGTTAGGTGTTCCAACTAATTAGTAGAACAAACCCACCACTTAAGATACAAAACAAAACCAAAACTCTCCTACAGTGATTGTTTCACCATTTTCTTGCCCCAGAGTACAATCTTTTCCTTAATGTGTAATGTCTTCATTACATTCTGATGCGGTGCTGCAGGTGGAAGTGGTGCTTGCAGGGTCTGTAGGCTGGCACTATGGATCCCCTGCAGTGTGCAAGAATGTTCACCAGCTGTAGGTCAGATAAATACTTTATACAGTGTGGGTAAAGTGTTCACAGCTGAGCTTCTTTTACTGCCACTTTCTAGTCTAACAAGCACTGAGGACTGTATTGAGCTTTTATTATCCTCAGCCGTAACCAAGTACTTCCAGAGAAGAAATTCACAGGAGAAATATCCCTTAACTACTCATATGTCCGTACCAACCTTGGAATATTAAAACTGCTATTTAAGGTCATAGAAATAAATGGACATACATATGGGAATTACTCCTCCTCTTTTTTTAGAAAAATCTGTAGAGAGCAACCAAGAAAGTCCCAAATATCCTACAGTTCTATTGGGACATACGTAGAAATACTCTCTTGTCATGAAGTGCTTAAAACCTAATCTCACCTCGCAATGCTTTGCATAAGAGTGATTCCAGCAACTGTGCACCTTTCCATGATGAATCATGACTGTAGATATCTAATGAATGAATAATGGAAGTGGAATCAAAGATGAAGAAAAAAAAAATAAATGTATGGGGCTCTCTGGGTAGAAGAACAGTTTCTAACCTATTAAGTCACCTAGATTAAATAGCTACAATAGTCTAAGAATGGATACAGGAAATGACAGTAATGGTATGGTAAAGCAGAACTTAGAGAATTTGTTTTTCTGTCCTGTAGATATCACAAAAGTCTACGCAAGATGATAATTGTAAAGTAAATCCATTCTGAACTGGGACAGAGCATCCATGTATCTCCTTTAAAGAAACCCATTCCTACTTCAGTCAACTATACTTTTTAAACATGGGCCTGAAGTGGATCTTCTACATTTTAAAGCTTACAATTAAAAAATAACACTTCAAAACTGCATAAAGACTTTAAGTCATAATTTGGTACTTTTGCCTTATTAGTAAAAGATAGTATGACTTCAGAATCTAACCTGCTACATCCTAGTACAAAGCAATATAGAAGAATTAGTTATATTTTATTATCTTCTTAATCCTAACTTCTATCAGTCTTTGAGAAGCAGTTTCTAGTAACTGGCAAGACTAATCATAGTTTATGTAGAAAAGTACATATCATTAGGACCTTATGCCATTTTTGAGAACCATATTCTATAAGAATCTTAGCCTTCACTGAACCATAACAGATTCGTAACATAGAATAAGCAATAAATGTTATGAAACAGTGGCTACACATGGAATAGTAGCTCCTGATGATAAAAACATTTAGGGAAAAAAAAAAGTTGGAAAACAGGGTTAACAACTGAGTAACTTACATTAAAACCAAGTTGTAGATGTGTAAGATCTCCTCAAATTCTAATTCCAGTAGTGCTTGTATTTTTCCTAAGATGTTTCTTAAGTTCTTCTCAAACACATTTTAAATTCCAGATTAAATTAATCAGTTCATGGTACCTAAATCCTTGACTCTGCAAGGTAGATGAAGTAGACAGCCACATCACTAAGTACCGAGGCTCTCCCAACAAGGTATTTCCAAGAAATTTTTGACAGTTCTTTTGGAATGACAGTGTCTTTTAATTCTCCTTATTTTGGAAGAAGGATGAACTCCCAGTCTTCACAGGGGTACAGGTATTCTGTATTTGGTCTTTCTAAATCTGAATCTGTTTTTCTGGTTAAAGCAGCTCCCCTTTATTTTCCTCATTAAACATTAATTGTTTCTTTTTTTTCCCCTTCACTGTAAACAAATATTAATAATTTTTCTCCTAATTTTAATTAATGTCATGGAAGCATGGAAGCATACAGGGGCTTCAGCTGAGACTGAAATTTCCTAGACTAATGCTGAATAAATATATTGTAAGCTCGTTTGGTGTTTGAGGAAAGACTTCTACTCCATGCCCACCTAAATAGACATAGCAGAGGTTAAAAGAAAAAATTGAAATATGGAGTCGAACTCGCTTTATCAGAAATAACATACAGATTTAGCAGGCTACAATACCTCTCAAAATGATGCTAAAATGTCGGATGATATAAGTAGCCCACACTCTAAATATATCAGTGGTTTGATAACAAGAAAATTGACTTCACTGTAGATCTAGAATCCAAAAGCCTTCAGTCTCATAACAGATGCTTGGTGAACTGCTTTTTGCTTTTTAAAGGTCATCTGTTTTATCCTCCCCAGCTTCTGAAATTGGAAGGTAAGAAGCTGTATAAAGAAAACAGTGCAGCCTGCTCTGAGATTAAGGGAAGTAATACACATTAGGTAGTGATGAAAACCAAGCCAGCTCTGAGTTTCATTTCTCACTATAACATGTTAGATACTAGTCTTCACTCCCAGTCTGAATGACCATAATGGACATTTACATGCCAATAGTTATTATACAGTCGATCACATGATTTCTCTACAGGGGTACTCTACTCATGTCACATCCAGAACAGAACCTCTGAAATGCAGAAGCTGTTGCTGAAAAGAGAAACAGGTTCGTTTTCTGTATGGATTAGAAAAGTAATACAAAGTAGGCCAGTAAGTACAATAGTCTTAGAACCATATTATCTGACACTTTCATTTTTGAGCTTTGCGTGCTTTTTTCTTAGAAATTTCTAGGACTTAAGGCTGCTTTGCATTGGCAATCAATTGTTCTTCAGCTTCTAAAGAAAAATTAAGACTTTGCTTGACTTTGTGTTAGCTTGTTGAAATTATTACTACTATCTGGCAAGTAAAAAAAATGAGAAAGAAACGGAAGTAGCCTGTATCAAGACATGTAACATTTTATGAGAAACATATCATGGATGTTGCCTTCAGTCTTCAAATCTTAACTGTATAGCTAATCAATGGTTTGTTGTTTTCCACTGAAATCACAAGTGACACCTCTTCTTCCTTTTAAAAGTGACATACCATGTGTATAGTGACAGAGCTATTTAAGAATAGGCCTTCCCTTGCTGCTCCTACTGCTGCACGCTAGTCTAAATCTCTTGAAATGTTCATCAAACGGAAAATAAAAAGGCTGATATTTAGCTTTAGTTCAGTAAACATTTTCCATTATTTCTTCAGTTATTTTCCCTTGCACTGAGAAGCACAATTGGTGCTATGTACAAGGTACTGAATCCACAGAAGATAAAACTGAACAGGTTTGGGACAGGTTGTCCACAAAAACTCACAGCTCCAGGGAAAGATGCTGCTATTACAGAGTTTACAGTGTGATCACCTGATATGCAGCTTAGCTGAAATGGGGCACATTAACAGTAAAACAGAAGGTCATATCGTGATTGTTTTTTAACTTCAGCACCATCCTCTGAAAGCAGAAGTCATTTTTTCCACATAGATGCTTAACATCTCTGTCAGCAGAAATTGTGTACCCACCACACCAGCTAGGCAGAAAAGGAAAGCAGAGCCAGTACCATCATCATGCTCCCTGTATTTCTGCACATTCCTGCTGCATTATTATTCCAGGATAGTTGTCTTTCTTTAATTCCCTTTCTGAATTTTTATTTCTTGACTGCCTGTCAATGAAGCTTGACATAACCTTAAATTAATTCTTTAAAACATTCATTTTCTTTTTATACACTAAGTTCAGGCTTGCTTATTTACAATGTAAATTCCTAAATCATCTTTCAAAAACTGGAAGAAAGCATTCTTACTTTCTAGCAAATGAAACTGATTTAATTCCATTTTTATCTTTCTTCTGTGAAGTGCCAAAGTCTGCACACCAGCCTTTCTGTAAAGGTCCTGCATAAGGAAAAAAAAAAATAGCCCCCTGATAAGGTACTGAATGGTAGCTGCTGACTTTTACATTAAGGAATAATAAAATAGAAGAACACTGCCATGTATCACCAAGACTGTATTAAAATCAATTTCTCCTAGTGGAAGAAAAAGAAGGAACATTTATGCTTTTAAAACTTATGCTTTTGAAGAGGTTAGGATCAGAACTTCAATAAAATACAAAATGCATTAGCTGACAGACCTATGATACTACAGTTTCCCTCATTGGTCATTTAATGTGCTCATTGCATCAGCGTGTTTTGTACTCTCCATTTAAAAAAGAAGAGACAGAATATATTTAGCAACTCTAAATGCCACTTCTATAATGTCCTCTGAATCTAAAGTTTGCATATTGTAGTAATCAACTTTCTCTGGCATACTTTATTAAATAGCGCCATCCAGTGGTGTGTCTTATCACAATTGAAACGCTCTCTAAAAGCCACATTAACACAAAATTCCCACTATCTATGCAACTACAGAGAACAAGTATTTTAAAAGGTTATATAAATGCTTAGCTTGTACAAAAGCTGACGTTTACAACAATACTAAATTTCTGATGGTATTTTGGCATGTTTTGTGCTAGTTACAGAGACAATAGTAAGCATTAATTCTATGTTACATGAAAGGACACGTTTAATGGGCATGGTAAGGTAACAATACCAGTCCTAAATCCTTTGAAATTCTTGATAGCATCTGAAAAAAAAAGACAAAGGATGTTAAATTTTACTCTCAGAGGTTTTGAGTGTGCAGAAGGGAACAAAAGACAGTGAAAGTGAATATACATTTTAATTGTACCATTTCATGAATCCCCACCAAAAGGTGAAAGAACATCATGATAGAAATTTGTTTAATTTCCAAAGCATGCTTGTATTATTTGCTACTGACGGAATATTAACACTGAACAAACATACCACATATTAAACCAAAAAGCATTTAGAGAACCAAAATCTGCTTTCCAAATGGACTCATCCTGGCTACTGACTGTTTACAGAATTTGATGCCAAAAGAAAATATAGATGTATATTTTTATGTAATATGTAGAGCACTGAAGAGGCATCAGCAACCTAAAATCCTCTCTCCTGCTTTATAATTCTCCATGAATTACCAGCATGAATCACAGTTCTTTTCAGATAACGAAGACTTAGAAATGTCATTATATAGTGTAGCAATATAAATCTATCTGGCCACCCTATTAGAAATGCCTGTCAAGGAACAAAGTGTACTTCATGGAAATAGTTCAATGCAAATACCTCTCCTTTTTTCTTTTCCTTGACGTTTCACTAAAGAAACCATAAGATGATATATGCCATCTTGTTGAACCGCCAAAACTACCAGGTACACATTTATATATGGAAAGAATTATGAGCAAAAGATACCGCATGTTCAAAAATCGGCTTTGATTTCTGTGTGTAAACAGTCCATAGTAGAAAAAGGAACAGGAAGTAGGAATGTCTACACGTTCCAGTGTTCAAATATCCATTATAATTCTGCCAGAAAAGGTGAAATTAACTGATTTTCTATAAACAACAGTGTCAAAAGTACCGACGTACAGTAACAAAATCTTTTCAAATGGTAACACTACTCGGTATTTCTTCTATCATAATCACAAAAATGAAGTGATGAACAGCGTCTGCATATTAGCAGTTATTTGAGGTAAGAAGTATAATACTCTTCTAAGTTGACATACTTAACAAATAACAAAAGGTTTCTTCAGCTTTCCTGTTGCCTTATTTTTCACTCTTGTATAATACAGATTATGGTGAAATTCATTTCAATAAATCTAGTTTTTCCCAGTTTTGAGGACAGTGAATTATAAACTACACAATAATATATTTACAAAATTACCCGCAGATACTTGGAGATAATTACAAATAATCAATAATAATAATAATATAAATTTGCAGATACACCGAGAATATGAGTAAATTAAAAAGGAGTTTGCCCATCATAAACAGCTAAATACAAACACAGGAAAACTCTTTTTAAGATGCGCAGGGTTGTGGGGTTTTTTTTAAGCTCACTCATAGCTCTGTAGTAAAGACTAGAGCAAGTAACAAAAAACAAAGCAAAACAAATTAAGCTCAAAAAAACCCCAACAAGCAAGAAGCGCCCAAAAACAGCTCTGTTGCCAGAATTTCATACAAAAATAGACTTGACTGATGTTAGCAAAAGGTTATTCATTAGGCTCCATAAAACCATTCACACTAATAGTGACTTCTAGTCACATAATCAAACAAACCCGTTTCTCTAAAAGGTAAGAAACTCATTAGTATTTCTATTGGCTCAGTGAGCAAAAAGCTCTTTAATCCCCACGTCAACAAGAAAAGTCTTGGGAATGTTTAATTGATTAGCAGTTATAACACAGATTGACAGATTTCTACCTAACATCTACATTAGGAGCCTGTTAAAATAAAAGCAAGATAAGATCCCACCTATAATATGTGCCATACACTCTGGAGACCCAGACAAGAATTTTTTAACATGCATACAGCATTGCTATTAATCAATGTATACATTTTGATAGCACACCTCCTGTTCTTACTGACAAAAAAGACTTGAACTCTGTACCAGGCTCATGGTGACATGACCTGAAGACACCCTTGCCAGTGGTGACTCCTCCAGCTTATTACTTTGCAAAACCCACAAGAGCTGCCCAGTGTTCCCAAAGCCCTGGCAGTGCCTGCAAAACCTAACAGCCTACATAAATTGAAACTGTTACACAATTTTTCTATCTCATAATATGGTTTTAGTTCAAATGTGATTAAAACATTTCAGCTTTGGATAAGAGCTCAGTCACAAGAGAAGAAAGTATTTTTTAAATGCTGAAATAAACATCAGCAACCTGTTACAGTGAAGACTTCTAACGCACAGCAGGCCTTTACGTTGAGCATTTCCAGGCAGCTCATGGCACCTAAACAAGGTCAGGAACACCAGCAGCAAGAATCTCCTCTAGGATACATTCCAGCATCCCTTTGATGGAAAGTAGCACATGAAAGTGCAGCTGGCTTGAGAGTCTAAGAGAAAGAACACCTCTCACTTACCTTGTCCCCATATCACAATTTAAAATATTTAAGCACTTAAAACTGCTTTGATACCTGAAGTACTTTGATAACTTTCCTGAACTTCTTCAAATATCTTTAAAGTGTTTCACTTAAAGACATGAAAACCAGAATGCTGGAATGAGCAAAAATCAGATATTAAGATACTAGAAAGATCTGTGCTACCGAAACTTTTTGTCCAGAGTGTCAGATGTGGTGACAGCAAGGGATAAATTACTACAATCTCCACTATGATTTTAAGATTCTTTCTTCCTAGTTGAGTTGAAATTGCTAGGAAAAGTGACTTGCTATCCAACAAATAGCTTATTAGAAGGCAAAATGAGAGACCAGGACCCTGAAATCAGAAGTCTGAAATTAAATGCAAACCAGCAACAGGTAAGTAAAATAGAAATGAATCACATGCAGCCACATAAATGTGCCTTGATCTTAATCTGCACTTCCCTGCCTTTTCAAAGCTCTAAATT
Source organism: Pedionomus torquatus (assembly GCA_013398155.1). Classification (NCBI taxonomy): domain Eukaryota; kingdom Metazoa; phylum Chordata; class Aves; order Charadriiformes; family Pedionomidae; genus Pedionomus; species Pedionomus torquatus. The sequence continues at coordinate 29,427 of VZRU01018426.1, read as the reverse complement.
TAATAGAAGATCTAATCATATAAATTGTGCTGAAAACTGAGGAGACATTTATTTCTCATTTATGCATGTGTGAATACACAAACACAAAATCTTTTTGGACAAAAGGATGAGAACTAGCAAACTGATATTACCTGAGAAACAGAACGTGCCCAAATTTCTGAGGAAGTGTTTGATGCATTAAACCACTAAATTAGTTGTGCAGCTCTGTACCAGTTGAAATACACACTGCTTGATAAAGATTTAAAAGTGAGAGAGAAATGGGAAAATGGTATCATTTCACCTGCAGCTGCCTATTTAAAGGTAAAAAATAGCAAACCTTACAGGCTGTCTCACTGGTACGGAGTGGCTAATAGTCTTAGTGACAATTCATTGATCCCTTCTGCTCTAGTATAATTAAAGAATAAAATGTTGGCATTATGTGGAGATAGAACTGTATTCCCTTGCTTCACTTGATGGGATAGATCTAAAAAAAAAAAACCCCAACAGCCTACAGATTGTAAGTGTGCTCATTACTTTAAACTAGTGAACACTGGGCTACCATCCAGGTTAAGTTGTTCCAACATCAAGTACTCTGTGATTCTCTGAACTCTAACAGAGCCCTCTGTCTCTTACATTGGCATATCATCAGTTCAGCATAAATCTCATTTTCAGTGTTTCTTTTGAGCTCAGAAACATTAAAGGAGAGAAAGAGAAGTGAGACTTTTGCAAAGCTACATGAATTTCTGGTAGTAATTTGTGCATAACACAACATCTCCACAAACATATGCACTGGAATTTCTTTTTACTTGCAAGGTCACAGAAAATAGATCCTGCTTTTCAGTGACATATTCCCTAAAACATCCAACAAACATCACACCATTTCCACTCCCACCACATGAAAGCTTCAAGTTTCCCAATAGAAAGCTTCAGAGAAAATATTCCTCCAAGTCCTCCTCACCGGTCTTTCATCACACTCTCAATATGAAGTCAAGCTTAGTGTCATTAAACCAGAGCTCCTAATCTTCAGCCCCTCAAAATTCTCCACACTCTCTTCTCCCCATCATTAAGCACCTCTCCACAATTAAGTATTCTGTTTATAGTCAGAAGGTCACACATCCCAAGGCAAGGATATCTCAGGCAACACATTAGTGTAAACTTATATAAAAATCTGTTAGGATTTTACACTTACACCTACACTAACATTGGCATAATGATTTACAGAAGAGTGTTACATCATCTAACCTTAGAGTTATTGCCAGATAGTGCTTTGCACCTATGCACACATTAGTAACATAAACTAATCAAACAGAATAAAGCCAAAATATATACACTATTATAAGATAAACTAGGTTGTTTCTGAAATTCTCTTCTGCTCTTTTATCTACAAGTGCATAATTCGCCATGGTAAATTATATATGATAATCATTTTAACAGTGAGCAGTCCTGCTTATAAGTTTGACAGTAAAAATTATACTGACCAAACATTGTACATTGAAAACTGCAAGATTTTGGAATAAAACCAAAAAGAGGATTTTCATTTATAACATACTTGCATTAAGTCATGTAATTTTTCTGTATGCAACTTATTATCCTTGTATAATTTTTTTAACAAGGAAAATAAACCAGAATATTAGTTACCCAGAATCCTATAAAATTATTCTAATGGTAACCTTAATGAATTTTATCTTTTTATAGGCATGAAAATTTAAAGTAATTATTTTCTTCTATCTGTGCCCACAGAATTAGTAACGTATTAATTACTGTAGCATAAAAGACAGAATAATATAACTGTTAATTAAATTCAAAATTTGTTAAATAATTATTCTCAAGAACATAGATTTTACTAATTGAAGTGTTACTGCTAAATATTATAATTTCTCAAGTTACTTTATACAAATAGTATTCAACTCAAATAATCAATTGAGCAGAAATAGATGACAGGAGCTATGCAGTTTGGAAACAATTATGACTAGTTACTTGCATATTTCAAAAGCAAATGCTTTTGCCCTAAAAAGGTTTTGGTACTTAATAAATATTCATCAGCTGGACATCCAATGAATTTAGCGCAGACATTCAGACAATACTCAGAATTCAGACATTACTCCTCAGTCACAATCAAGAGATGACATATAAGTATAGTAAAAACTGGTACAGAGCCAATAAACTCTTTCAAGGTTTCTGCTCAAGTTAATTGTACAAGTAAGTTTGCAGGATCAAGCAGATCAGTTGGGCAGTGATATATATATCTTATACCTGCTATATAAAACGTGAGGAGCCCCTGCAGGCAACCCTGGGCAGGCTGAAGTCAAAAATGTAAAAGAAAGGACAGGCAAAAGTGTAATAAAAAAGAGTGAATGGAAGCACGTTTGTGGTTGAGGCAGCAGACGACCTCCCGCCTTACCCATATCATCCTATAAAGTACCTCTTAGTAACAGATATGAGGCTCTAATTGAGGATGACCAGTCTGGAAAAGAATTAGGTAAGGAGAACCCTGTCACACAGGTGCCTCCTCAGTCAGAAAAGCATACACCTCGAATCAATACCACACCCACTAAAAAACCCAAAGGGTTATAGTTGTTGGGGACTCCTTTCTGAGGGGGACAGTGGGCCCAATATGCTGGCTAACCCTGCACAGAGAGAGGACTGTTGTCTTCCTGGAGCCTGGGTGAAGGACATCACCAGGAAACTTCCTGGGTTAGTAAGGTCCTCAGACTATTATCCACTATTGATACTCCATGTAGGTACAGAGGAGACAGCAACTTGAAGCCCAAAGGCAATAGAGTTCAGGGAGTTGGGAGGCTTGATACAGGACTCTGGGGTGCAGGTAATCTTTTCGTCGCTCCCTCCAGTGTCAGGCGATGATGTGGGAAGGAGCGTGACCATCAGGTCATGGGAGGTGATTCTCCCCCTCTACTCTGCACTTGTGAGATCCCACCCGGAGTACTGTGTCCAGCTCTGGAGTCCTCAACAGAGAAAGGAACATAGAACTGTTGGAGTGGTCCAGCAGAGGGCCATGAAGATGAGGACAGGCTGAGAGAGCCAGGGCTGTTCATCCTGGAGAAGAGAAGGCCCTGGGGAGACCTTAGTGCAGCCTTCCAGCATCTGAAGGGAGCCTACAGGAGAGCAGGAGAGGGACTCTTTGTCAGGAAGTGTAGTGATAAGACAAGGGGTAATGATTTTAAACTAGAAGAGGGGAGATTTAGATTGGATATTAGGAAGAATTATTTTCCTGTGAGGGTGGTGAGGCACTGGAACAGGTTGCCCAGGGAAGTTGTGGATGCCCCATCCCTGCAAGTGTTCAAGGCCAGGCTGGATGGGGCTTTGAGCAACCTGCTCTAGTGGGAGGTGTCCCTGCCCATGGCATGGTGGTTGGAACTCGATGATCTTTAAGGTTCCCTCCAACTCTAACGATTATATGATTCTAAGATCTATGTGGTAATGCCCTCTTCCTCCTGTAGCTCCTTCCTGACTGTAGCTGACAGACAACTGATACAGAATGAATCTGTTTGATACTTCAAGGAGAATTGCTCTTAAATGCAGATTGGTCTACCTTCCATAAGCATGCTTGTACTTCATGAAGTCACTAAACAAGACACAACAAAGGGCAAGAGAAGGCAAAGTTCTCTTTGGCAAGGCAAGTTTTCACCACTGATTGACTATTACTAGTATCTCCATTATTCTCTATCATCTTCCTTACCAAACTACAAAACAAGATTTCTAAGCATTGCAATCTCTGAGCACAGTAAATTTGTATAAAATACCGGTTCTTACAGTGGCAGAGTCAAATTCCCCCATTTATCTTCCATTCACTTCAGTCATTACCAAAGAGTTAGGTGTAAGTGGAGTCAAGTACCTATATTTTCCAGAGCTTTTTGTATGAATTCCTGATATGAGCTTCCCTGGGAGTTTAAGTAGTATTTTTGCTGTTTAAAATGAGCATACCTACTCTGAAACTATCCTACTAATACAGACTAGTATACGGTAAGACAAATTTTGTGATTTTGTTCATAATTTGAACACAGCAGGTATAATATGAAGGAAAGAAGAAAGTAAAAAAGTTATCTTTGCTTTGGATAACTTTTCCATAAAAAATATCAACAGTGAAAAAATCCACACCCACAAGGGTGGTTTTTATGTTCAAAGCACAAGCTGCATTGCTCCTGCCAAATATAGAGATACACTAAATAGCCAGTATAATATTCCAACATTCCATAGGAGGCTTACTGAAAAGCTTGCTTTAAAGACAATAAATTTTCTATAGTTTGGGATTTGTAAATACACATATAACATTTCACAGAGTCATAAGTGTTTTCCAGACAAGGCAACATGAGAAATAAGAGGTCCTGGAAGGTTAGCTAGGCTTGGAACTTGGTGGATAAGAGAAAACATGAGCCATTAAAATGAGATAAATGTATAAAATTAATTATTGCCATCTAAACAGGAAAGAAACACTGACTCTTGATGCATATATTGTAACCTTTTCTGGAAAGAGCAGAAATAAAACAGCTGAAACACTAGCCATTCACTTTAGGTCATTCCTATATCTCCTACAGGGGACTGCAAAAAAATACTGCCATGTTCGTCATTAGTTATAACCAGTTAGAAGGACTGGTTATGGAAGGTTGATAGAGCAAGCAACCTGCACTTCAATAATTTAACACATATTCAAGAAAACATGATCCAAACAAAGCAGACTTTATAACATCAACAAAGTGATTTTTCATTTTATGCAAGTAAATCATTTTCATCACCTGTGAATACTACATAATGATTGCTGTGAAAGAAAACCAAGCACTGAGACCATCTAACAAAACACCTGAGCGCAAAAGCTCAGCACAGAAGTACAAGCAACCACAATTCTTTCAAGCATCATTTCATCATGCATTTAGATTTTGACATAAATAGTCCCTCAATGTAATTACAGGCTATACACAAAAGCAGCAAGTGGAACAGTATTTATGGTACTGTCTTGTTTGGTCATCTGGCACTTTGAATGCCTTGTAGAAAGAGAAGTCATTTTTTTGCAAGAGAAAGGTGTAATTTTCTTAAATAAGTGCAAGAATTCTGACTCTTGAGGAAGCTCTTAGTTTTGGGGTTTGTTGTGTTGGTCTTTTTTGAATGTTACCACAAAAGATTGTCGTGGTTTCAGCCAAATTTACCAAANTTCCAGATCTGGAGTCAGGAACGCTCGGATCAGGATCAAAGGCAGACGAACAAGCAGAGTCCTCCTTGGACGTCAGCCATCGAAGAAGGAGAGTTGCCATCGAAGAAGGGGGGTTGACCTGTTGATCCCTCAGCTTTTATACGGGGCATGATGCGGATGGGATGGAATACCCCTGTTGGTCAGTTCTAGGTCACCTGTCCTGTCCGCTCCTCCTTGCAGGTGGGACCCCTTTACGCTTTTCCGTTTCCGACCCTCCAACGGCAAACGACGAAAATTATCTGACCTTGGTTCTTCCAGCAATAAGTCTAAACAAGGGCCTCTCTGCATACCATCCCTTGGTATAATCAGGTCTTATCACTGTGAGATGGAACAGCTCTGAACAATGTGCTGTTAATTTCAGAGTTTAGCTAGTTAGAAAGAGTTTTCTCTTTCAGAGAAATTTCAGAGAATTTCAGAGTTTAGCCTAGCTAAGAAAGTAAAACTGTAAAACAGAAAATTGCTCATTTTACCTCAAACCAGGACAAAGATATACATCTGTAGTCTCAAACCTTACATATCTATCTATCTATCTATCTATCTATCTATCTATCTATCTATCTATCTATCTATCTATCTATCTATCTATAGTTTACATATATAGTGTTCAACCTTTCCCCATAGTCCCAAAACAGACCAGATGTAGAAACACATTGGGAAAAAAAACAAAACATTACACCACACACCAAGAAAACCAAAGAAATCCTAATGTACACATGTCTCAGGATTTCCAGCCCATTATTAGTTCTTCTCTAAGTAGAAACTACTAAGAGACACTACCTTTTTAAAGAGAACTAAGAACACATTAACTTCATATGCAATGCATATATTCTTAATAATAAAACATAGCTCAGTTTCCTGTGGGTATTTTGACAAGCGGTAATCATTTATGCTCCCACATTTCCCAGAGGCAAGCCAGAAAGTGCAAGAAAAAAAATTCATTGAAGATTCAAGGTGCAGCTGGTCCACAGCTGGAGGAGAAGCTGTGCCACAACAGCCAATGCTGCCATGCAGGATTCTGTCTTGGTGCATACTGAATCCTCCCCAGGCACAAGCTCTAGTCACTAATGCTCCAGAGCCTTCTCTGTTTCACTTTCTCAACCAAAGCTTTCACTCCACTGCTCTAATACAACAAATTAATCACTAAGGTGTGACCATACCATTTAAAAGATGCACAGACTAATAAACATTTAGAGAGTATTTAAGAATGGCACGGTCTGAAAGAAATAAGCAGGATAAAGAGAGAAAATTAGCATTCAGTGGCACTATTACGGCTTTTTAGCTTTACTTCAAGCTAATAGAGATTACAAGGAATCAGTTATAGCATAGATTTAGCAGTCCATCCAGAAGTGATTCCACAGCACATTTACAAAGACCAGAAAATGCAGGGTATATTCAAAGTTACCATGAACCATTTTGCTTTTAAAAGGATTCAAATCTAGGTCAGGTGCTCATAACAGCTTTTTTCTTTCATGTAATTTTTATGTTCCTTTGCAGTTGAGAGAATAAAAATGTCAATGCGCTACCAGCACAGCATACATGGAGTCAGAAAAGAAACAGCTTGAAAGCTTTAGAGATTAAGCTGAGAGCTGGTGACAAAGGTGGCTGAATAAGCTTCCTATATCAATTCAAGTTTGGGAGAAATCTACCCCTGATCCACCAACTAAAACATCATAATTTCGTGAAAGACGTTTGGTGATGCTTACATATGGAGCACTGTAAGGGCAGTGCTTTACCATGAAGTTGTTCTAATCTCTTTCAAAATGTTTTTCAGTTTTTAAACTCCTTTTTCATAAATGATCACAGGTTATCATACTTGGTTGAGGCTCGGCCTTCAAATTACTGATTCTACTCTAAACACTATCCTTTTCTACACACAATTTGCTTAGTTCTAGATTACCACATACCTGTACTTAAGATATTTCCCTGACATTTCTTACATAGGAGCACTCAGCAGCTGTTTTTGACATTTTATGTACCAGGAGTTAACAGTACAACGTCACATGAAGATGTGACCGCTCTTTTTTAACCCCAGTTTCTTAAAGCTGATGATAATTTGTTCTCATATAATTGTACTGTTACATTAACAAGATGGAAAATAGCTTTCACCACTCTTCGTGTTCCAAACAAGGGGGAACTCACAGAGCCTTGTATGCTTCATTTTTTGAAGACTAAGGATAATTAAATAATCTGGCAATCTGTTATGATGAACAGTTTACCCCCAAAAAGCCATTTTCACACATTTTTAAAATTTTCATATCATGTATTATATAATAATATGATAATTACTCTGAAAATCCCAGATACAGTATTCACTTTGAAATGGTAAAAATTAACCCCTTTTTAGAAAATAAAAGGATCTACTTAAAGAACAGGAAAAAAAACTAGTTGTTGGAAATAAATCTATAAATTTCAAGTATTTATCATCCTCTAGCAAACTAGTACTCACCACTTCCTTGAGTTAATCGTTTAAGGTTCAAGTGCTCACTCACCTTCAAGTCCTCAGAAAGAAGCCCCTCACAATTCAATCTTGATCATCAATATGTAAATTCTACTCCAGTCCTGTCTTTCTACAAATGTTTTCTTCAGTATGACTTCTACGTATACTTAAATTTTCTGACAGCTCATGAGACTGGAAGGTCCACTTCCTCATGTGAATATGAAACGATAGCAGAGAGAAGATAGGAATTTATGGTTACCAGAGACAACTGTTTATGAAGGTAATACTAATTTCTTTCCGCTCTCATTAAGAGAGCCTATGACTGGTCTCTGCCACTACCAGTCACTCCTATTTTACAGTAAAAAAATACAACAACAAAATTATTTATTCTGAAAGTCAGTTTCTTACAATGAGCTACGGATTTTGTCTGTACACCAATACTGACAGGAAAGGCAAAGTATAGGGAATGCAGGGTTCTACTACAGGTGGGAACTAGGGAGTGGGACAGTCACTAAGTAATACCATACTCACTTAGTGGTAATAGCTTGGGAAAAAAGGTGCTAAATGCCATTTAATTAGCTCTGAAAGGCAGCAGAAGACAGATAACCCTTTTGGATCCAGAAATCTCCACACCACATCACTTTATGCTTTGCAGCCATCACCTTTCAATTTGTATTTCAGCTTGTTGATGGTATGATTCCAAGACAAAGCGTCCTTGGTTTAGGGACACTTAAACCCTGTCCCTATAAGAGGAAGAGGAAAGAGTAAACTTTTTTGAACAGAACACCAACTGCGGTATTCAGCTCTCGTGAGCCACTGAAGAGCATAAATTCTTAAAGCGGGGACAATCCTGCGTTGGAATACTTTTTCCATCACCACCAGATGCCAATTTCAAGCCTAACAATGCAGCAAGTTTATGTTGTTTACCTACTGTGCTTGTTATTATCTCTTGATGCCAAGAGGGTCAAAGGCTACTGCTATTAGAGGAAATGCAGTGCATTTTTTATTACCATAATGCATCAGAAAATTCAGACTGAGCATTAAATGTAAATATGGGTACAAAAGGCCAGGAATTTTTAAATGCTGCTTACCACTTAACAACCATTTCTCATTTCGATTTGGCAATACAACTAAACCCCTGTAGTCTCAGTAATAGAAAACCTTTCTATATTATTTCAAGAGAATTATTTTGGTAAATGCAAAACACCATCATCACCAAGTCCAAAGTTACTGTATAAAGAAATTTATTGGTTATTCATCATCAGAGTCTTGTGCTCTAGCAATATTTTAAATTTTATTAAATGTGATACATTTCTGAAAGAAAATACACTTTTTCATTTCAGTAGAATAATCATAATGTAAGAAATACGTCAGAACTTTGCTTTGCTGGTTTGATGAAATCACAATTACATCAGAGTTTGTTTATCAAAGCTGAAATTATCATGGACCACAAAGCCTTTAGTGACTACCACTTCACTGTAGAAGGGCAACTCCTAGCTAATGATTTCATGTCGTTACTAATGTAAAAACTGCCAGGGTCTGTGGTGAATTAATGAAAATATTCTTTAACCTTTTGACTACTTTGGTGTTCAAAAGCCCATGATTAAATAAATACTAAAATATTAAGTATCTAGGATGCTGGATATAAGTTTAATACACAACTAGTATTAGCTACAATATTTAGCTAACAAATTACATTAACTATCAATTACAAATTTAATTATTACAACAGTATTTAGCTAACAAATGAAAACAAATGCATAGTCCTCATCACATCTATTCTGGGTTGTGTTACGTAGTTTAAGAATTCTTAAGATTTCTTCTAGCTGCACTAATGGCATTAAATACAATACATAACATTTTTTTTAAAGCAGCGAACACCACTAAGCTTTAGCTCTTGGTTTCAAAAGAGGAACCTCCTCTCTCCCCCCCCCCAGCCAAAAATTTCACTTTAAGTACAGAATATTTTCTGGGTTTTTCTCTGTCTTCCCACTAGTGAGAAAAAAGGGTCTGTAAAAGCAATGCATTTGTGGAAGTTGGTTCTCAGAGCTTTTAAAGACCTGCCTAGAAGCTTCCCCCATAGGTTCATGGGAGCCTACTTCCAGTTTCAGGGTTGCCCAGCTTTTGATGAGTTAACTGCAGTGGTAAAAAGGTCTGCAATTTTCACAGAACTGGGAAACAGTGACTTATGTCAAGATGTAAACTTCCAAAATCTGATCAGTCACAGGACTGTGTTTTCCTCAACTTTTCCAAGAAACTTCAACCCCAGGAACTCCAGAAAGTACTGTAATAGATGCCTCTTCATTTTTATTCCCTACCGGAAATCTTTCAATATTTGGGGGGAAAAAAATACCACTGTTACCTCCTCCTTGCAGACACTTTCAAAACTTCAGCTGTTTTTCAGACACTTTGTTTGGAATAAAAAGTATTTAAACTAGAAAGAATCTGATTTGTGGACAGCTCTCCTCTCTACTCATTGTCTGCTTACAATTTCAAGTGTGCTAGAATTGAACCTCACAGTCAAAAAAGGAAAGAGCTCAATATTCTTCTTAAAGCAAGCAGAGGGTTTAAAAAACAGGTAATGTGGGGTGATGGATGACACCCTCCATTCTTGATCATTACCTCCAAGAACTGCTGTTAGTAATCTGAAGAGGATAATAAAATTCTGGAAAGTGGGGTTTCTAGTTTGATAGAGTTGATCCTAAGACAGTTTGACACTAGATTAAACAACTACTTTCTATTATTTCATATCATCTCCTCTTATGCTGTTGCACTGATTTCTCCAAGTAATTTTTCTGTAGACATTACAGGATGAGAAGGTACTCAGTCCTCAGTGGTGGACAGCAAAATTAAGTACAAAGACTGTTTTTTCCTCCTGCACACTGACATAGAAAATTCCAGAGCTGTTCAATTTCACCACCACTTGTCAAAATATTAAAGCTGACTTTGTCTGGCAGCATTTCCATTCACCATCAGAGATGAGACTGTTAGCAAGAAAAAGGTTACAGAGAACTGCCATACCATTCCCTTGATAACGAAAGTCTGTCTAACAGCAATAGCCTGCAATGCTACAGCAGGAAAAGGACCACAAATGTAAACGTCTAGGCTCCCTGACTTGATCCCATGCCATGAAACTCAGACAGATCTTGACGTCTATGGAGGCTCAAAACCAATTAAAAATTGTTATCCCATAAAGGATCCAGCCACCCTATGAACCCTACCATCTTCCTTTTGATTTGTAAACAGACTTCTGACAATTTGAGCAAAGGTTATTTAAATGTTAGACTAGAGATACTGCATGAAGACAGTAAGAAACACAGATTCTACTCCTATTTACCCTTTTATGTATTTTCTGCTACATTTAAAAGAAAGTTACACACCTTTTTTTCCAATTTTGCGATAAATGCTGCAAAATCATTGCTGCAAAATTAGGTCAGCTATTCCTTCTGTGACTCTTGATATTAGTAAGGAGCAAAGCAGAATCAACACCACTATGGTATTTTGCACACAGTAAAGGAATCCTGTACAACCCTTTCTGGAGGGAGGGCTGTGGGTGGGGAGGTGGTGTGTGTTTATGATTTTGGATTTAAAACATAAGCTAAAAATGAATAAATATGGATTTTGCATTGATTCTGGTTTCTGTCAGAGCATTTATTTCCAGGTTTATTCCTCCTGAGCAGACTGCTGAAGTTCACTGTGGCACTCAGAGCTCAGTATCAAGTTCCCTTTGGAATACAAACAACCAAATGTGTGCTCTCACTTAGACACCAGCTGAGCTCTCCCAGCAATTGAAAGCCTGGCTTATACAAAGCCTGACCCTATTGGCTACATTTGTTAAAATACTCCTCTTAAGAGGCCACTGTCTTCCAGGGGAATATTCCTCATCATAAGAACACTAGGTTACAATCTTCCCTATTCCTTATCTTCTCTTCATTAACATTCTGGATCCTACATTCTGAAAATAGTAATTCTATTTTTTTTCCTCTGGAAAGATACACAGTTTCTCTCTCTAGTTACCCCTTCACAAGCCAATCATATCTAAATGGAACACTGTGCTCTAAACCCGAAAGAAATTATCTGATATGCCAACGTACCATTAAACACAGTTATCCTCTATATTCTCCTCCTGTGCTGTAGCCTAGGGCAAAGTCTGTGTGTGGTAGTTTCCTACACCATATACTAATTGGTGGTAACTCAATTGGAAAAAAGTGGCATTACTTCCCAAAGGACAGGAGGAGGTTACTTTGATTTCCCAAGTAGGTCATTCACTCTTCAAATGAATAATGAGTGACACTCAGAAGTAACACTAATACAGCTGTGGCAGCTGTTGTCAAGAATGTCAGCTTCTTCCAGCTTTGCAATCCTGCAATGACATTTCATACCTGCCTTGTTTTTATCCACTGCAGATTTAAAATGATTCAGCACATACCTTTACATGCCAGTACCTTCCCATGTCACTGTCACTGGTTGCCATTACTTACAACTTTGTTTTATCAATACCTGTCAGTACACAGCTTTAGACAGTTTGTACTTTTCACTGGTGGCTATTACTTTCTGTGCTTCTAACTTTTAGCCAGTAACTTCTACTTCTCAGTCACATGCAGTCAGAGTGCTTTAACACGTAAACCACAAAAACAATGGATAAAAAGGGACCCACAGAAATCCAGTATTTTTAACTTTCAGGTATTACTGTCTGTAGTAATTACATATAAAAAAAATAAAACAAACAAACAAAAAAAACCCCAAACCCACAAAAAAACCACCACCAACAACAAATAAAAACTATTTCACACCTTGTAAAAAATTTATCAGGATATTCTCTACTTCCTGATCAAAAGTTTTCCCAGAAAAAAATTGTACAATGAGATTTATAACTGTAGGGAAAAAAACACAGTTCTTGTTAACTTTTCTTTACAAATCTCCATTATTTCAAAGGTAACATTTTGCAGAAAACAGAACTTCCAAAGAAAAAAGTGCGGTAGACTAATCACCAAGCTTTTCCAGTGACCTTCAGAAGAGTTGTTATGTTACCCAGTAAACACCATAAATTAGTTTTCCAGGGCATAACACTTTTTCTTACTGTATGGAAAGGTTCAATTGACATAATTATGCCAAAACCATAATTTAATGACATTAGCTCAGTTGAGGGGTAGGGACAAGGAGGAATCAATCCTCCAAGTTTCAAATATCAGTGTAAAAATACCCCCCCCCCCCCAAATTGCTAAAGGCCAACAAAAAAATAAAAAGAGCAAAAGAAACTAAAGTTATTTTTGAAAGAATCATTAAATCTTAATGGAATCCAATCAATTATAAATTTTCAAGGAAGGGAATCCTTGCTCACACCTTCAAAACAGCCCGTATGTGCCATTTTATATTGTCTTTCCACTTACCATGAAAATATGCTTAAAAGAAATAAGGACCTTCATTCCTCCAAAAGCCAGTTTAATTTGGGTAGTCTTGCTGTTGCCAAAATGATCTAAGTACACAAGCAAGTACCAGCTTCTTCAGTTTGGTTTTATTTTCTATGTTGTGTAAGCCCTATTTCTAGAGGCAAAATTCAGTATCTTCTATGATTTATTTGCATTGCATGTTTGTAGCCACAAATGGGCACAACTTTTCTCAAATTTTCTTGGGACCTGAAAAAGGGTCTACAAGTTTAAAAACATTCCTACTTTTTTACAATTATTGAAATTAGTCTAACAAAAGATACAAAGTCTACTACAAATCCTGTTCTAAGATGGCTTTGAAATTTTTATTTAACTTGCAAATACACAAATACCCCACTTAACAGAATATTCTCCTTTCTACATGACAAAAGTCCATAAAGCAATTTAGTCACAGACCAAATGACACTCTAAATTACTGATTATTACATTTGGCATTCAAATTCAGATTGCAGATACCATTCTTTGACTGTGGATTTGTGATACCATTTCTGTAAGGAACAAGTTCCTGTAGGTACCCTTAACTTCATAAAAATCATAAAGTACTCGATATCCTTTGACAGTAAAACAACCAAACTTGACAAAGTCTCAAAGAATAAAATGCAAGATCTCCCTGAACTCCAACCTTAGAGATTTATCTCTTCTTTTATGAAATTTATGAACACTTCTATCATGATAAACTTATTTTCTAAATACACACAAGTTAATAGTTTTTAAATTTACATCTTAAAATTTATTCCCAGGCTGGTTAATAACACTTTTGCTTCACTTTAAATCTAGATTGAAATGCAAAGATTTAGGCATGTAATTCATATAATTTTGCCCTATTCTTTAAAGCAGCTGAACTAGTTTTTAAGATCTCTGAGTTGAATTAATTTATAACAGTCATTCTGATAGGCTTAAATTAAAATTCAGTGTTAATTGTTAATAAGAGCAGCACCTTGCTGAGAAGATCCTTAGCCTTAAAGGTTGTAACTTCTGGGGACCAGGGGGAACAACACAAGAGTTTTCAACCATTTCAACCATGGTTTATAACTTCTGCCATTTTCAGTCACCCATGAAACAAAACAAGGGATCCATCTTCACATGTTGTGATACTGGGGAACTTTCTTCATGTACACAACACTGTAGAATATAACCGAAACCGGATACGCTAACTTTACTCATGTGATCAAGTATTTAAACAGGAAAATCATCCGTTGAAGCAAACACCTGCTGAAGCTAGTAGGCAGTGCATCCACAAGCTTTAATATCTGTTCTGCAGGTGACAGTAGCGCTACAACAAAAAGTGAGTAAAAATAGCTTTCCCAAGCTCTGCGTTCATTGTAGTGAGAAATTCTTTGTGCACATTGAATTCAGAGAAAATCCAAACCGAACTGAAAGGTCCTGCTTTTGAAAATGGGTCACTGATCTACTCAATCCCAGGAGACCAAGCTAGTTCCCTTGCATACATGCTGCCTAATCAGACTTGATGGCACTCAGCTATGAAGGCTGAAACAGGAAAATTCCCAAACAGCTACTATTTGAGCATATTGTCGGGTACTAGTCTTTGCTCTTTCCAGACTATATAGAGGAAAATTCTGTTATTTGGATATATGGCCATTGTCTTTTCATTAATGGCATTATGCTTCCTTTGTTGGCATATATTTCAAAGATAGAAAACAAGTTGGTAGTTTATGGTAATTAACACTCCACAGCATTCTCTTCTATAAACCTACACACAGCAAGAACCTTACAAAGCAAGCAGAGGTTGCCCTCATCCCACATTTAGTCTTCTTGCAACATTTTAATTTCTTTAATTAAGCCTTGTGTGATTTCTACTCATAATCGCTATTCTGCCTTTTGATAACAGTGATCTTATTATTTTTTTTAATAGTTACTTTCCTTTCAAAAAAGCTAAGCAACCATTAATACTCAAGTGGCTTAAAGCTCAAAGGGCACTTAAATTTGGAACAATTTGAACTCAGTGTTTTCCAGTGTTTAGGTTTCATTCGATATTCTTGGTACCCCGTCCCCCCTAAGCAAGAGCTATCTACCAGAGTGAGAAAAGCAAGAGGACCTCATTAGTTATGACTTTAAAATAATTCAGGTTACTTTTTCCAGGGTGATGTACAAGTAAGCTTTTTCTTAATTCTTCCTATGTCTGTCTTCATAATTTAGAATCAGTCAACAAAACTGCTATGCTGTTCACCAAGGATGTTATACTCATTCAAAGGGAAGATCCACTAACATAAATTTATACGCAGTCTGCATTAAAAAGAATGGGTTCTGACTTTCTAGCATTTTTACAAACTATTACAACAATATTCTTAGTTAAGAATGGTAATAAAATGCTAAAGCTCTCTGAAGGTTTCAAAACTTATTTTAATTGTGTGTGCATGACTGGTAATTGCTTCCCTCCCCCAATAACACTGTGTGTGTAATTTGATTATCTTAAACCATGAAGGACAGTAACCTTTACTTGAACACTTTAAAAAAATCTGGCAAAATAAACTCGTGAATAATTATATTTCGTCAAGACATAACTAATTCCTGACACGCTACACTACTGATAACTGAACTTATGACTAATACTAAGAAAGAAATATCATGTGAATGATTCATGGAAGAGCTAAAGTAGATATCCTCATGCAAGTCTTTCATTTCCTAGTGGTAATAAAACTATTCCATATTTTTAATAATACATTATTTCACTTTCTCTGAGATATTCCCCACTGATGCTGAATACTAGTGATGTTTATAATATTTTTCTATCACATTCTTTTTAAAGCAGTAATTCCAACTTGGTATTTTCCTCTTGTCTTTCACCAGAACCTTTTAGTCCCAGTTGATTAATTACCATAAGAAAATTCTATGACTTGCTTCAGGATGAATGAGGGAGTTGGGTGGGTGTAAGTGAGGGGAAGGACTTTGGGTTGCTTTCAGGGAAGAAGTCATGGCTCACATTCAGGATCAGCCTTCTGTGGGGCCACAGATCAGCACCAATGGGCTTTGTGCATCAATCTTTAGCTGCCAACTTGGCAAGAACACTTTTGCATAAAATACTGTGGAGACTCAATTCCTGCAGGAGAATGGACACTTTTGCACTAGCCCTGAGGTTGACCTTGGGAGATAACTGAAAGCCAGAAAACAAGGAAGATAGTGGTGAAGCATGCAGAAAATGAGAAAGAAGGCCTTGAAGTTTAAGAATTAGCATGTTAGTTTAGGCACGTGTGAGCTACATGGACAAGGCGGAGCAACCAATCAAATAATGTGTGATAGCATGCACGGAAGTAAAAATTGTATAAAAGCGAGACCTGATTAATAAACTATGCCGTTTGCTTGATTCACATTGAATTGTGCAGAATCCATTGTTTCTCTTCCTTCAGATGACAACCCTGACATGATCCTTCGAATTGAAGGAAAAGGCACCTGAAAGTGGAGACCAACTGGAGAACTGAGGCAGCTGGACTGGCAGTCAGGGGAATAAGAAAACAGAAAACATTTAACATGTTGCAGTGGAGTCATCCAGTGAGGTGAGCAGTGGGTGCGGCTATGGGACAGACACTGTCTGCAGAAGAAGGGGCCCATAGTCAAGTCATTATTCAAGATCCTCTCAACAAGAGGTATTAAGGGTTTAGTATGGCACCTATTGCTGTGGTGCAAAGAAAAAGGGTTCATGTCTGAACCAAATAAAGCCTTTGATGTTACAACGTGGGAAGAGATAGGGCAACAGTTATGGGATGCCGTCAGTAGTGGAGATAAGAGAACAAGATCTCTATGTACAGTGCAGAAGGTAATTCGGAACACTTTACGGGAAGTAAAGGCTGAATGAACTATTGCAGCGGGAGCCACTTCTGCTCTTGTGGCTACCCCATAGGACTCTCTGGTTGCTTATCCAGTGGTAAAAGCTTTTGAGCCAATGCTCCCAATTCCAAGCCTCCCCACAGAGGATGCTCCTGGGGCCTCTGAAGGACCACATAAATCACCTGAACCACCCATGGATATCAATGAGAATCCTCCCTTGTCCTCACCCTTGCTACCCTCCCTGCTGCAGCTGCTCTCACTGACCCCTGTTATGCAGCCGCCCAGTTACCCGCAGCTTTCCGAGCTGTCACTGCTTCCACCCACCCCCTCGGAGCCTTCCACTCTGTGGGTGCCCCTAGAACCTGCAAATTTGCATAGACAATTGCAAGGGGTCCTTTCACAGCTTGAGGAGTATGAAGACAGGTTATGGACAGAGAGGCAGGCAGAGCTCCGAGCTATAATCCAAGAGCAATAGCGACAGTTGGAAGAGAAAGAGGCAAGAATACTCCGAGCAATCCAGCAAGGGATCGAAAACATGCCGACATGGGATCAGTGTAACACGAGACAGTGACAAATGATAGCACACAAGCTATGCCATACACAATCGCAAGTGTTGTGGGGTTTGGGAGGCAGGTATCTGGGACTAGGGGGGCAGTATGTATGAGGAAAATCTAAGGTGGGCGGAGAAGGAGGAGGTTAATTTGGAAGTTTGGTGCGAGCTGGGGGGAGGTCTGGTAGTAGAGGGGCCACAGAAATGGAGGGGTGTTATTCAGAATGCTCTCACAGAGGGAGAAATGATCCATGGGGCGTTCCTGGTACCATTAGGTCCTCCGGCCAGGGGAGCTGGAGGCAAGGGTCCTCGGACTTGGACACCTTTTAATTGGAAACTGATAAAAGAAGCTAGAAAGTCTGTGCAAGGTCATGGATTAACTAATCCCTCTACCAAATCATTATTGGATAACATCTTTATGAGTCATACTTACTCCATTTGATAGTATGCAGCTATGTAAACTTTTGTTAACATCAATGCAATATGTGATCTGGAAAACCAGATTGCAAGATCTTTGTGCTATAACAGTCATGTCTAACTTACATAAAGATCCTGATGATCTGTCTTATGCTGCTGGGGAAGATCAATTGTTAGGCAAGGGTGCTTTCATAGATGCACAAGTTCAAGTGCCATTACCTACTGCTATACTACAGCAGTCAGCACAGGTGGCCAGGGAGGCATTACGACAGCTCCCTGATGGATCTACAGTTACTCCGCCTTACACAAAGGTGACACAAGGAGCCGAGGAACTTTATCTTACCTTTCTGGATCAGCTTAAAGATGCATCTTAGTACTAGTGTATTAGCTTAGGCATGTGCGAGCCGCATGGACAAAGTGGAGCACCCAATCAAATAATGAATGATCGCAAGCACCGAAGTAAAAATTGTATAAAAGTGAATTGAATCGTGCAGAGTCCACTGTTTCTCTTCCCTTACGGTACCACATTAATCCTTACAGCCACAGGGGTCTGCTGGTGTACTCTAATTTAGAAATTCTTCATGTGGCTAGAGTAAGGAAAATGGTTTACCTAATGAAGCTTTTAAATGGTGTCTTTGGTTCATGTCTCAATCTCCCATTGCACCAAAATACTTGATCTCAATATGCACTGTTAAACACTGTGCCAAGCTTACAGCAAGAGTTGCACCTAAAAATAGACTGCTTTTATAAAGTTTAATTTATGCATTTCACTGAAGCATCTCAAATACCGCACCAAAACTGGATCTATGATTAATATACCTGCTAAGGTTTCCTACAATCATAGCATCTTGGACCTCTATCCCCCTGGCCTAGTTTGACCAAAGGTCTCACTGCCGTGGCAAAAGCATTTGCCGTGAGTGTTGCTGACTCGGTAGGGGTACCTACATGCACACAGGCTTCTAACATCTGGACTAAAGAGGCAGACTTTGGTAACACTGTTAGTATTTAGTACCCGCTAAGTTCCAATTTCTATTTTCATTACTATAACAATAAATACAAAACCTAAGGTAGGGGAGCTATATAAGGCACTGCTTTCACTAACTATCTTTTAGCAACTCACGACAAACCCACTGTGAACCAAAACTCAGAACATTCCTAAAAATTCAGACACTAAGTATGATCTTCCATATGTCTTTAATGTTTATACTACAAAACAACTACAATAAAACCTAAATAACGAGCCTAACAAGAGCTGGCTAGAAATTAACCTCAACAACAAGAAAATGTAAGGCACTACTTACTATATCCATCCACCTTCAAGAGGAGCTCAAATACTGCAAAGAAAAATACAGCATAGAAATAAATAGTAAAGGGGTAAAAAGGTAGTAGTGGAAACTTGATTTTGGTGCATAAGAATGAACCTGTATGTTTTCTCCATACAGAAGAATCCTTATGCAAATCCATTTATGTTTTTTTTTCAAAAAGTTTGCCCACAGGACAGGTGCCTTAGAAGTCCCTCCAAGATGCAGACTCCTTCAAAGAATTCCTTTTCATTCCCCAGAGGAGAGGCAAGTTGCAGCTCTTGGCCAATCATTCTTAGAAACTAAAACATCTGCATGATTCCTTATAAATGCCCTCAGATAAATCCTTTAAAATTCTTCAGGAACCTGGAATAATTTCTTTTGATCTTCAAAACAATAACTCCTTCCAAGATGTCAGAGGACTCCTGTCCTGGTTTGAGGTAAAATGAACCAATTTTCTGTTTTACAGTTTTGCTTTCTTAGCTAGGCCTCTCCTAGTTAGCTGGGCNGCTTCTTCGTTCCGGCTCTTCTTTCTGCCTCTTCTTTCCCCTTCGTCTTTGATGGCTGACGTCCAAGGAGGGCCCTGCCTGTTCATCTGCCTCTGATCCCGATCTCGGCGTTCCTGGCTCCGGATCTGAAGCCCAGCTCCTGTCGGTCGCCGGGTCCGGTTTGGGACTTTTCCTGAGGCCTGCTGGTGACGTGGTCGTCGTCCTGGGAGCTTGATACGGTTTTGTGTTTACTGTATACTCCCTTTTTCCTTTTTTTTCCCCTATATTTCCTGTTTATTGTGCTGCTTATATTTTCATTAAAGTAGTTTAGCTTGTTCTAAACTCTTGAATCTCTTTAACTCCTTCCTCTCCTCTCTTTACCCAAAAGGGGGGAAAAGGGAGGGGGGTGGGGGGCATCTGTCGCTCAGGGTTTGGTGGGTTTGGCTGAAACCGCGACAACTCCAAACAACTGAAGAGATGCACTTAGTACTAAAGCTGGTTGAAGAAACTTTACAGTAACCGTGTACCAATACCACTTGCCATGCTACTGCAGTGGATAAATCCAGTTTGGATAAATACAGACTCCATCTTGGAATGAAAACAGAAAGAAAAATAGCTGATACTGACACAGAGGGACAAAATGAAACTGTAGGGTGTTGTGCTTGGAAAGTATCAATCTATTCCACCGCACCATCACTAAAAAGTCAACAATTGGGGAAACTGTATTTTCCAAGTAATACAAATCCTTAGCACATACAGACCTCCAACAGTTCTGTTTAATGAGTGTTACACCCTTTTGTCAACCTTAGCCTCTTTCCATAAATCATTTCCTAGTATTCTACAGAAAAAAAAAATATATGTTGTGTGCCATATTTGCAATCCCAGCTCACAGCTATAAGGTATCTTGCATTAGATGTGTCTTATTGTGCTGTTTCATTTATTATATTAAACCTAGAAGAAAACACAGAGCAGGACAGGACTAAAACTCAAGCTGAATTTTTTAAGAAGTCTGGAAAACTATCAAAGAGCACTTACAATGAGTTTTCTTGGTTTTTATGGATGGAACTGAAAGCGAAAAAATGCCTTCTCTTTTTTCATAATATTCATACAGAATTTAAAGGCCATTTATAATCTACAATTTAGCAAGGCTGTGGGAAGCAGACTTACAAACTGCAAAAAAGGGTAGGAAAAACTAACTTGTACATTTAATGTCTGGAGACAATGGAAATAAGAGTAAAATTCAATTCCGGAGGTTTTTTCAGTGTATACCAAGAAGCATCCTTAATTTATTTCTTCTTACAGCTTAGTGTAAAGGTAAATAGACTACTCATCAGGTTTAAAATGGTATTTCACCAATTCCATTGGATATCCAAGACCTTATCATCACAATATTGGTTAAAGTATGGCAGCAGTAAATGTCATGTCTGTCAAGCTTTTTTACTGTTCTGAGCCAATTCATGTTAGATTTACTCTGAGTAAATGTCAGTGCTATCGAGAGCTTCCAGAAAAAAGCAGATTTTTCTTTACAGACAAGCATTTAACAATAAATTGTCTGGCTAGTACAACAGCAGCAAGCTAATGACTGGGTCTTGCTTCCTGGGATGATCTGAAGGATATTAACACAACTGATGTTTCATCTCAAGACAGTTTTCACAGTTCCACTGCTACTTCACCACTCTAAGATGACGTTTACCAAATGTCTGCGTATCTTGGCCTGCATGTGCCTAGGTTTTTCTAGCCATTTCAGTATGCTCCTTGTAGCCACACTTTGCCAGTTACCTGAAGCAGGAAGCTTCAGTAAGCTCAAAAGTTTTACACAATCCAACCTCTTATCCCACTGCAAAGCCTGTCTTGAGCAAACACAGGAACTGACTGGCTGTGCCAGACACGCAGCATTACTCAGAATTGAAAAGAAACCAGAAAGCTAAGCTGAAGTCGGGAACTGCCTTCCCAGCAACGCTGCACAGGTCCTGCCGCTTCAAATAAACTGCTTCTCCAAACACAATTCATAGAAAGTTACATTTGTTACTTGATCCAACACAGCTAATACATTTTTCTGTCACTGCCCAGTGGCAATTCTGACACACCAGACACATAGAAAGCTGAGATGTCCAGTTCTTTGTTTCTCGTTTTCTTACCTGTGAGTAAATGTCCTTGGGTTTATCAGCTTCTGTTGTTTTTCAGGTCTGCCTCTAATTCTCATCTTTACAGATTTAGTCTGAATATCCAGCCCCTCCAAGCCAGCTTGGCAGGACTCATTCTGCTGCATTTCACTACTGTCCCAAGATGCTCTCACCTGAATGGAAACCCCCTTCAGTTACTGATCACCATTGCTCCTGGCCTGGGATATGTACCATGCAGCACTGACAAGTGACAGTCTGAAAACATTAAAGCCTTTAAAGTTACAGCAAGCTCCACAAATCAGAAGTTATTCACACAGGCATAGACTGACTTTGTGGAGGAAATGTTTCAGTAATCAAAATAAATACTGAACAAAGAAATCCAAATTAGTACCTGCACAACAGCCTTTTAAAGCCTCATTCTAAATACAGGTTTCATTCACCAATGTCTACGCAAGCTGGCTTTAGCCATGAATGCATTTCAAAAAATATCTTTTTTCCATTTTATCCTCAGTTTCTTAACTTCTTGAGGCAAACAGAAGATGGCCACAAAAAGACAGAGGAAGTAGCACAGGCAAAAACCAGCACAAGGAACCTTAAGCCATACCTTCATTCCAAATTCCATCAGACATCTCCCAGGTATTAACAAAGAATCTGCATAAAGGAAAAACATCCAGCATTCATCTACCTCTAACTTGCTTCTACATTACATGGATACCAAAGAAACCAAATAACTCCTCCAATATGAGGTTAGGATCTGGATGTGCCGGGCTGAGTGTGCAGAGCTGCTGTAGGAACAGTAAGGTTCCCCTCTGCCCCTCACCCCAGGGTTATTTAAAAGAGGATGAGACCTCTCAGTGCTCCCACAGTAGGAGCAAAACTGCAGGTAACTGACAGTACCAGAGCTGTCAGAGGTTGGGTTACACTAAAAGCTACAGCATTAACTCCATCCTTTCTTTTGAGAAAGAATCCACCTGCAGACTGCACTTGAGGATTGGCACATTAGTTTCCATTGCTTCCCTTTCCCAGGCACTCAAAAGACTAAAAAAGGAATCTCTCTTTTAAAAGGTCTTTGTGACTGTGTTCTTTGAGGAAGAGATGATCCAACATCTTGGGCTTTAGAGAAGTGCATGCTTTGAGGAAAAGACAACCTACACCTCTGGGGGTTTAAAAGAGTCGCAACAAAAAGTCCTCTTTTAGGTTATCAAAGCTTATTCAATCTAAGAGTTTGCTGGGAAGGCTTCTTGTTAGCACTGACTGGCAGAGAACAGTCAAGCAGGGAAGAAATTTCACTCAGAGCTCAAACAGCAGCTCAGTGCCTTGTCTGGAAATTTAAACAGGAGGTAAAAAGTGAAAACAGAGACAAGTTGGGCAGGCTTAAAATAGATACAATTCCCTGCCATTATAGGAAGATGCACCAGAAAACTGACATCCTCAGGAAAGTAGCTTGTCATCTTATGAAACTTTACAATAAAAATCACTCTGGGCTCTAAAGCTGCTTCTTCCACCTCCACATCTCTGAAAAAAATAAATATAACGATTTTGTAATCAGAATGGTGCTAGGATTGTGGCATGAGCAAATATGGTTTCACTTTACAACTGCTGTAATACAGAATTTAGCCATCATCTCTGCCAGGGAAGTGAGTGCTGCCTGATGAAAACCCCCACTTTGACTGCTTTATGTACCCCTCCACCCCCTACTTCGGCAGGGCCTTAGCACACAACCTGTTCCAGATATAATTTGAGCAGATGAATAGGAATCCTGCTTTCAGCTGCTAAAGATCCTCTAAATCAAAGCTACACATTACTACAAAGTAGTTTTCCACCTAGACCTGGCCTTTCTGTAACCCTTGTGAGAGCATGATGTACTTCTGTATCTGGAGTAGAAGTCCTTGTGTCACACTATGTGCCTCAGCCTGGACCACAGCAGCTTGGAAAACGTAATAGCCTCTTAAATCCAGGCAAAGTTTCCAAGGTGTTCTATTACATCCCGCTTCATTTCAGAAAAAGCATAGATTTTACTTTCCCTGGTACCACTAGTACAAAGATGGCAACTTTATTAAGAGTAGATGTTTTAACCACATGGTGATGCAAAAATCGAAAATCTTTCAGCTTCATGGTGGGTAAGATTATGGATGCCTACAAGTTCACTTAACATCAGTTTGGACAGATTTCTTAATCCCAGAATATTTTTCATTCGCATACTCCAGGAGAATGGATAACTCTGCAGGCATTGCTTCTGTAAGATCACAGGTCTCTTGCAGTATACAGCCACCTCTTTAAGAAATGAGCTTGATCAGGTAAAACTTACTCTTAAAGTAAAATGGAATTTAAAAATTTCAAGCTCACATAATTTCCTTTGACCTTGTATACATTTTATACATCACTTACAACAGGAACCTAGATAGCTCACCTATATTTTTTTAGCCTTTAAAGCAAATCCTCCTAATCTTGCCAATTTTACAGCTGCTTTCCCAAAGTTTGCTACCCAGGTTTTTTAAAAATTCTGACACAGAATTTACACACACATTCTCATACATTCAATTTGAGACAACACATCAAAATTAAAAAGACTTCCTATTTCCATTTACAACTTGAAAAGACATTTGAGATAATGCTCCTGCTGCTTGTCAGAAAAAGCTGAAGAGGTAAACCTGAAGTTATTGTATGCAATCCTATTTTTAGGTCTTTAATCTCTTGAGATGGAGGGTATTTTTTCAGGGAGAAATACTTGCACATAAATACAGTAATGTAAAAAGCAACAATAATGTTACAACTCTGAAACAAATGCAGGAGCTATGAAACAATGGGTGAAGAGTAGGGTTTTTTTAGTTGTTTTTATAGAGAGGAATTTAACTTACAGGAGATTACAGTTTCAGTTGTAGGATACTATAAAAAAATCTAAAGGCTCTGAGTAACTGTCCAAGCTTAATGGGTCTGAAGAGAGCAAAGGGTTTATAATACTTTAAGCAAAGACATGGCTGTTAGACGTTTAAATGTAATTATCCAATATCTCAATTAACTCACAGAAGACTCTGAATTTATATCACTTCTGTGTGGAAGACAAGCTGAGTCACAAGTTACAGATACAGATGGTAAGCCTGGCAACCTTTTAGACAGTATTAGGAACTAAAGAAATTAAATTCCTATGTGCTCTTTTCTCCAGTTATATGTTGCTGCCACACATTTCTTATTATATTATATTTCTTATTCTTATAGACTAAGTTATTAAATTCAACTTGCAAATTAATTTTCTTTTATTTGTTGCATTTACTAACATATGGCTCAGGTATCTTTTTCATGGATGAACCTGACTTTGCATTAGAAGCTATTGCCTCCTTCAACAATGCTTTAGTAATAGTGAAACAACTTCTCTCCAAATGAACATAATTTTTGCCCATGTTGTCACATCTATGTTAACTACTGAAAAGGCATTACATTGTTAAGCTGTCTTTAATGACATGATTTTCAGTAATTTCCGAAAGAGTTACACTGAAACCAATTTAAACTGAGCGGTTCTGCTTGAATAATAGATTTCCCAGAAGAATTAACATAGTGTCTGTTTGACTTCTGAAAATATTCAGTACAAGTATGTATTTAAAAGTTTGTAGTTTTTTGTTTTGAAAATAATTTCAAGTTCTGCATTGGTTTTCTTTCTTGTAAGCTATGAACACTAAGTTCATAGCTTACAAGAACTCATAAATTTCTCAAGCAATTGCTTATCAAAAGATAATAACAGTTACTACATCATATTTTTCTTTTTGTCAGTCTCAGGATTGCCAATCACAAAGTTCAACCATCATCAGTCAGGACACATAAATAATCAGATTTACATATAGAGAAATTAAGTATCTTTTAAAAACGTGATCATTTTATTTGCTACCTGGCTTCTGAATGGTATTTTTTCTTTATTCTACTATTATTTCTTATTATCTCTAAAGGATGTCAAAGCTTCTACTAAAGTTTTCATTAAGCCTTGAGATACTTTCATGTCATCAATACCAACTGTGTGCAGGTGATTAATAACATTCTTGGGTGATAAGAAAAAACAAGTAATATTATCAAAGGAAAGATCTGTAACGAATGACATATGGGGATAGGCATCCAATAGTTGGGTTGTTACCTTGTTGTTACTGTTTGGTTTTTTTAAATTGTTTTCTAATTAATATACACAGTTTAGCATCTCATGGAAATAAACAGGACCAAAATGAATCCAGGGAACAGAAAGTCTGAGAGGGGAGTATTGGAGGCAATATTTGATTCAGATGAATGTAAGCAGCTAGTAGCTTAGGAATCCTTCCACAAGTATTCCTATTTCCCAGCAGATTATCTCTGGTAGTGATAAATCTCAATCAGTGGAAGATGAGGCATTCTCTTGAGGAAGGAAAAAAAATTTAAAAAATCTCTGACCATTCATTTGTAAAAAGGACAAGTGCACTGGCCTGACTTAGCCAGCTCTGGGTTCACTAAGTCCACTTATCACTACCCACAGCTTATTCAAGATCCAAATCTATGATTATACAGGCTCAAAGGTTTGCTCTAACAGCATTTGGGTTTCCTGATGCTCCACAAGGGTTCCACAGAAA
This sequence comes from Pedionomus torquatus, assembly GCA_013398155.1. Taxonomy (NCBI): domain Eukaryota; kingdom Metazoa; phylum Chordata; class Aves; order Charadriiformes; family Pedionomidae; genus Pedionomus; species Pedionomus torquatus. The sequence continues at coordinate 3,116 of VZRU01018426.1, read as the reverse complement.
CAACTGAAACAGTTTCTAGAGTCCATTTTGCTTCTGTGTCCTCCTACTGTAGATTTTAAGCTATCAAGCATCAATTTGCTTATAACTGAGAAAAAACTACTGTAAATACAGTGCTCACTTTTCAGCAAGACTGCAAGTGCCTAATTTACTATAAAGGGCGAGCCAACTGGACAAATGTATGAGACATTACATGATTCAAAAACCCTCATGTAACAGTCTCAGATGTGGTTATCTTCAAACCTTCTCATGGATTTATGCTGCCAAACAGGAGATAGAGGCTTTGGGACAGGATTACTTTAGTTTACTGGGAACAAAGTGCTATTTTTGACATTACTCCACTTCTTCAAAGACAAAAACTTGAATTGTAGAATTTAGTCTTTGTTCATAGTTAATTGAATGTCAACTTAAAAACATTCAAGTTTTCTGACCCACTTGCAGAAATTAAGACTCTTAGTAACTTCTCATTTGCAGCATAACAATGTAGCCAGTTCCCTCTCAGTTGTTCATGTACCGAAAAAGCTTTTCATTGTGATATTTATTCTCTCTTCTCTTCTTTCTATATGTTTTACAGCTCAATAATATCCTTATAATAATTTTGTCAATAAGAACCACAAAATATCAAGCCCATTCATTCTACTCTTATAACTGCTGTTCCATATAATGTGCATTCTGATCACTTATTCATAAGTATATGCCAGCCAAAAGTAATCCTCTCTTCAATATAGCTAATACAACCTGTACAAAATCTGTATTCCAGGTAAGGTAGCATAAATATTTCCCTCTCAGATTATTTTTTTTATCAGCATTACACTGATGTAATTACACGGTGATTAGATCAAGTCAGCAGCCTTCTCATCCATTATTATTGACAGTGTTCATTCCTTACATACCTGACATTTATTACCTATGTACATATTATAGTACTGAATTTCTTTTTCTTTCTCCTACCTGCAAGGTCATGAAAGCTTCTCTGCATGATAGTCTGACTGTGTAGTCCTGACTACATGTCCCAGATTTGTAACTGTGGTTTGGACCAAGGAGGACACAACTTGGTCTGAGAAAGCTTCACACAAAATTGCTACTTATAACACATAATTGTTTTCAAACAGTAGCATGACCTCTTCATATCATAAATTACATTCTGTTACTTTTTTAAGTCTTGAAGGATTTCTTTGTTCTTCTACTATATTGTAACAGAGATGAAAACAGCAGCTGTTGGTTATTTTTTGTTGCTACTTCTTTCATTTCTCTCTTTCAAATGCATGATCAACTAAAGGTTTTATTGGTGAGACCCCTGCTTGGAGTACTGCATCCAGCTCTTAATTAGAAAGTCTATAGAAACTGAGCTCAGGTAAGACTGTTTTGCCCAAAGAATACTGGTCAGCACAGGAATTTTAAAAAGGTAAAGATCAGGGGTTTTTTTTAGGGGCAAATGTTTAGGGCAAAACATCAAAGGATTTCTTTAAAAATGAGCCACTGCAAAAAATGTAAGAGGTTATTTAAATACATACATTTTTTAAAATAGTGTTAAAAAAAGGAAGACACTACAAAGTTACCTTCTTTTTCAGTTCTCATAAGGAATCTTCTTCATATACAATCGAAATATGATATTACCTTTGTTCAGAGGAATGAATATAAAACATATATTTGTGTAAATTTTATAGCAATTATAATAACTACATTTGTTATCATTACATACAGTATTTTGTGATTTTAAGAGATCATTTTCTTCAGCGCTTATTTCTAACACACTATATTAACTTGACAAGTTACTTGACATTCCACTATACTGCATAACTGAACAGAACACATATATACAGGAAGAGACAAAAATATGGTATGAAATATTTGCCTGTACTACACGAAAAACATTTAAAGAATATGGTGTAAAATGGGGCCACATAAACATTTTCTACAGAAATCACAGCAAGACTAGAAGTTTTCTGTGTGAATAGAAAAAAGGAAGATTTAAAAACCACATAATCTACCAGATAAAACAACAAACCTAACAGACACAGTTAATAGCCTTTCAGTTACAAGCCCCTTCACCAAGAGACCAAAAGACTAGAATGGGCATTACTTCAAACCACAAAAAGAGCCATATCTCTCCAACTTCAGTTTTTGACAAATGGAAGAATGTATCTCCTGAAGTATGTAGAGCTACTACTCACACGAAGGTGTTCCTTACGATGGAAATGATACAACAGCTATGTCTGCAGCTGCTTATATATACACACACATATATGTACACATATATGGACAAACATATACAGCCTCCACAAACTAAATGCTGCCATATCAGAGCAGATGAAAGGTGTACTTTAGTAGCACTGGAACCTGTAAAGATCTACATTTACTTCAGATGTTACTTAGCAACAGGTTTCCGACTACATAAAAATAAGAAACACAGAAACTGTTATTATAGAATCATAGAATCATTAGAGTTGGAAGCAACCTTGAAGATCATCGAGTTTCAACCACCATGCCATGGGCAGGGACACCTCCCACTAGAGCAGGTTGCTCAAAGCCCCATCCAGCCTGGCCTTGAACACTTGCAG
>VZRU01018422.1:12067-47682 GCA_013398155.1 Pedionomus torquatus | reverse complement strand
TGGTGTGTCTCATGAGACCAGGCACGAAGATTTATAAATATTTCAGAAAGCCGGTTCTCGCCCTAAACAAAGGGACTCCGCACGTTTTGTGAGGCTGGAGCTGAGGACGGGGTGGGTGGGGAGTGGGAAAGCAGCAGAGACAGAAGGGGCTGCTGCTCGAGGTACCGTCCCCCAAACTTCTCCCCAGCCAGGGTTCAGACCTGCCACCTCTGTCACCCGTCCTGAGGGCTTCCCCCTCACAGCAGCACACAGCCATCTGCCGGCTCACCAGCCTCCGGACAGCATTAATGAGATGGCACCTCTCTCATCCCCGACTTGGATGTGCGTTCACATTTCCCCAGGAGCTTTTACAGCAGAAAGCAGGAAAGCTGTGGACAAGAGGCTGGAGAAGCAGCAAAACACCGGGAGGTTCAGACAGCTCCAGCTCGCTCCGCTGGCACGCTTTCCAGCAGCTTGAATTTCCCCACGAAATTCATAAAATGTTGTCTTCTTGGTCTCTGTTTTTCGATGGGTGTTTGAGCAGAGCAGCCACTGTAATGCCACTTGCCCTGCGCAGACGTGCACACAGGCACACGGAGGGGACCATTCTTTGTGTACCTTAACATCCCATATTCCTAGGATGATTTCCCTCTTTCACAGCTTGCCTGTTTTATAACAGATTTGATGCAGGAGAAGACAAATTGTCTCACAAAGGAAGGACGACAAATCATCTTGCAGCTCTTAACAGGTTATTTTTTTTCCCTTTAAAAAGGAAATTTCCATAACAGAGGCGTCTGTCTTCTTACTAGGGATGTCAAACATCAAATGTTGGGACACGATGATTTCAGCCCATTGGCACTAACCGGGGTCACGTACACCACTTCGCTGCTGCCAGCCTCAAAACGTACAAAAACTCCTTGTTTAAATACCAACCCGTCTAACAGCCACGGTTAACAGCGATACGGGATGCTTAACTGCAGCTACATGAGCTGACTTCTGAGGCTGAGTCGAAGGTTAGGGGGATGAAATCCACCAAACAAAAGGATACACAAAGGGCAGAAGGATCCCGAAGCCACGGTGCCTCGGCACCAATGGCCAAGCCAAGAAAGTTCAGTTTCCTGGGGCAACACGTGCTTTTTTCCCAGTTCCCATTACAGCTCAGGTCTCCCCAGCACTGAGCACCAGGGCCTCCCCAGAAGAGCCCCTACACGCCCCCCGAGGGACCCAAGAGGGGACCAGGGAGCTCTTCCAGAAGCCGCAGAGCCCAGGTGAGCCACTCGTGCTCTCACTCACTGCGTCACACCAAAACCACCCGTTTTCTCTGAAATGTCAGAGCACTGGATGCTCTTAGACTGCGCTCCAGGCAATCTCTTGGTTTCCCAAAACAAAGCCAGTACAACAAGCAGGACAACCCTTCTGGCAGCCTGGGTCTACACAAACTTAGAAGAGCTTTTCTCACCCGAGGTTTGTGCCGCGCAGCGCAGAAGCCGCCGGTTCAGCTGTTGCAGAAAGAAGGGCTTTGCTGCCTTGCAGGGACTTCTGTCGTGACGAACGGACTGGATTGACAACCGCAGAGCCCAAATTCCTCCATTAATCTACTCTCATGGTGTTTTAATACCCAAAGCACAAAGTGAGCTAAGTTAAAGGCTGGTATCTCACCAACTTTTTTTTTCTTTTTACTATTTTTTTTTAATATTAAACTCTTGTCATATAAGTAAATTAATCTTTTAATACCAGGATTTCCTACTACGTACCCCCTCTGCCTGCAGCAAGACGCAGTGTGACAAAGCAACCGCATTAAGTCCAGGAGAGAGAACGCTGATTGGGAAAATACACAACATTCTGGTGGAATCCGAGGGAGACGCTCTAATCCAAACCTCACCGGCAGCTGGATAATCTCTGTCTTAATTCAGCTTCCCAGCAGGCACCGGTGCGCTCAGGCAAGAAGAGCAGGCTGGATGTTCTACCAAGCATCTACCTGAGGCCAAGGGGACTGTGGGGTCATGGGCTTAGTTTCTTGCACTTGGCTGAGGGATTTCAGGCAGGGACTCTTGCCCTGAGCTCAGTTCTGCCGCCTTCTGAGTCCGCACCTCCAAAGCCACACGCAGAATGTACCATCACAAACGTGGAGAGACTGTATATATTCATATCTAGGTATATACAGGCACCTATGCTACAGCACTGTCTGCTGGAACTTGACCATATGCTAAAAAAAAATAAATATATAGAGAAAATGCACTCATGGGAGCTGGAAGAAGGGAGCCACAACACACCCCGCAGCCCAAGCTTGAAGCCCCAGTTGCCCTGGGTTCCTACAAACCAGAAAGGTGACAATACAGCTGGGAGGGGACAATAAGGTTAATTTCCACCCCAGGTTATCTGGCTAAACTAACACAGCATCAGCCAGGTGTATAATCCACACTGCCTCAAGGCAGGAACCAGTTACCTAACTGGTGACAATCACAACATTGGGAGGTCTGAAAAGAGATGGGAAAGTTTCCTCAGCTCATGGAAAAGGTTCTGTGCCTCATGTCGTGGATGGAACTGCAGGGTTTGACACAGTCCCATTATGGCCATCTTCTTCCCTCTAATTGGGCTCGTAAGGGATGTAAAGTCCTTCTCTGTAACGAAGAACCATTTGCCAAGGTAAAAAGCAACCCATCTAAAAGCCGATATATTTTTCCCCACCTTCACCCAGTTATAAATCCCTGTTTGGAATTTCAGCTTGCACTTGAGAACACGTCTCTTTTGTCCTGCCTGACTTTACTGCAGAAAAGCCTCCTTTTGCCTCCCATTTCTGCGCTGGGTGCCATCTTTAATGATGATGTATGGGTGTCCTTTTCCTCGGCGGTGCCGTGGGGAGGGGGTCAAACATGCGACACCGCCAGCATGTGTATCAACAGCAAATTATAAACCGTGTCAATCCAAGTTAATGCAAAGCTGTAATCCTCTTTAACAAGAGATCAAATCAGTGCCATGAGTTATGTTCATTCTGTAATCTGATAAGAAATAGAGTGAGCCTCTAATAAAAGAGTAATGAGAGCCCTTAATGATGCTGTTAAAAGGTAGCGCCAGTTAAAATATTGCTGTTGTTCCAGCTGATTAGATCACTGTTGCATATTTGCACAATCTTGTTTTACCTGTCAGAATATCCTGAGTCGTCTTGGGAGATAAAGGTGTTTGGACCAAACACCCGTGTCCTTAAAGAACGTCTCTCCTGCAAGTCACTGTCCTCCAGAGGTGAAATAATGATCTTCATCAAACTTAGCAGTAATTTGATATTATACCTTTTTCTGAAGTGTCTGTGTTTAGTCTCTGTTCCACACACACACGTACAGTGCAGAGATCTGACGGTCTACATACCAAAGCTGACAGAGGGATATAACAAACCCCAAATCCCCACACAGCTCTTCCCAGGAACACAGGCTTTACCTGACCTTGCCCCAACCAGGCTGCTGAAAGGACCCACTCCTGTAGATACGGTCTCTCTGCACATTCTGAAAACATTCTCACTTGTCCAGGGACTCGCAGGCCTTTGGTGGGAATTTCTAGCCCCAGTTTCTCATTTCTTCATGCCCAGTTTCCCAAAGTGTAAAACAGAGAAGACAACTGGCATCTCCCCAGCTCTGTCACACACGGTGGTACCGATGGATGAGTAAAATAAAGATCACCCTACTCTAGCTACTGCACCAATGGGATCAGCGACGTACACTGGGCCATGAAGATGGGAAAAGAATATTTCAAGGCAAGTCCAAGAAGTGGCACCCACAAGATGCCACCCTCAAAGACGGGAGAATCACATCCAGAGGGAGATCAACCTCCTTCTAATCCTGGGTAATTCCTGCCCAAGACAGCTACACTCTCCTCCGGACAACCACCACAGCGTAGTTACATTCAAGCTTTTGCTTTCGTGTTCCTTGGCTTAGGGCAGGCCTATTTACATAGCAATGACCTTGGACCGATTAGAAAAACCTTGGCCCAAGAGTACCATAAATGTATTTAAGTCTATAAACATATACCCCAAGATAACCATAAAAATCACTTTCCAGTGTATGTTTTAAAATACTACCAAAGAGGGGTTAAAATAGAGGAGAGCTTGAGGCCACCAGTGTCCCACACATTACAACATAATATATGTGAGCACAAGGTTAAACAGCCATGCCCATGCGTAGGGTGCATGAAAAACTGGCAAGAGGAAGATTAATTGCCTGCATGAATGCTATTATTCCAACCAGCAGCAAGAATAAGAAAGAAAGTGGCAGTGATGTTGACAAAGGCAGTTATTACACTTGTACGTTTCTCTTCTCCCAATTCAGGCTGTAAAACAATTGGGGAGTGACTGCTCATCCCCTTCTCCGTGCAGTGCTCGGGCTGTTCCTGCTCATACGCATCTGCTCTTTGTTTCCTCAGCCAGTGGCAAGTGATAAACTTGATGTGCCAGATCCCCAGAAGTCCTGGGCATCCCACAGCCACCGCACCACCACGCAGCGACCTCCAGGTGAAGGTTAGCAGTTCCTTGCACTGTTTTAAGGTCTCTCTGCATCGCCAGAGTGGTGTAAAATGGCTTAAATGTACAAGAGAATCACAAATGTATTCCTAGGTGGCATTAGCTATTTAAATATACAGCAAGCTGGTACACTCCTACACAGACTCGTGCCTTCAGAAGCACTTGCAGCAAGTAAAGCAAGGAAACAGTCACAGACAAGTCCCCTCTGCTTTTTCTGCAGTCACGAAGGTGCTTGTGCAGTTATTCATGGGGAGCAAGGAGAGGGGAGAAGCAGAACTGCACCCCCGCTCACTCCCCCCAGACCCCACCCCCCCAGGCTTCTGCCTCTCCACATCCGTATTTCTTTACTGGCCTTTTCCAGGTACCTACCTGCCACTGCAGCCGCCAGTAAAACTTAAAGAGAATGTTCTGCCAGCTCTGTTTCTATAACCCTTTATTTATACACAGCTCAGTGACACTTTAAAATTTCTCACACTACAATGCAGAGCACCTCATTGTTCAGATGTGTATTTATTTTGGGGTCACGCCTTATAAGTGCCTGACCANTTATTCCAACCAGCAGCAAGAATAAGAAAGAAAGTGGCAGTGATGTTGACAAAGGCAGTTATTACACTTGTACGTTTCTCTTCTCCCAATTCAGGCTGTAAAACAATTGGGGAGTGACTGCTCATCCCCTTCTCCGTGCAGTGCTCGGGCTGTTCCTGCTCATACGCATCTGCTCTTTGTTTCCTCAGCCAGTGGCAAGTGATAAACTTGATGTGCCAGATCCCCAGAAGTCCTGGGCATCCCACAGCCACCGCACCACGCAGCGACCTCCAGGTGAAGGCTAGCAGTTCCTTGCACTGTTTTAAGGTCTCTCTGCATCGCCAGAGTGGTGTAAAATGGCTTAAATGTACAAGAGAATCACAAATGTATTCCTAGGTGGCATTAGCTATTTAAATATACAGCAAGCTGGTACACTCCTACACAGACTCGTGCCTTCAGAAGCACTTGCAGCAAGTAAAGCAAGGAAACAGTCACAGACAAGTCCCCTCTGCTTTTTCTGCAGTCACGAAGGTGCTTGTGCAGTTATTCATGGGGAGCAAGGAGAGGGGAGAAGCAGAACTGCACCCCCGCTCACTCCCCCCAGACCCCACACCCCCAGGCTTCTGCCTCTCCACATCCGTATTTCTTTACTGGCCTTTTCCAGGTACCTACCTGCCACTGCAGCCGCCAGTAAAACTTAAAGAGAATGTCCTGCCAGCTCTGTTTCTACAACCCTTTATTTATACACAGCTCAGTGACACTTTAAAATTTCTCACACTACAATGCAGAGCACCTCATTGTTCAGATGTGTATTTATTTTGGGGTCACGCCTTATAAGTGCCTGACCAGGAAAAAAAAAAAATGGCTCAGAGCACGTTCACATCACTGTGAAGTGTATACTCGGCATTTTCAATCTAGTAATTCACACTTGCAAACAATAAAATTACCTTCTTCTGTCACAAAGGAAAGCCGTTATCATTACTGCTTCCCTCTCATGCGTACAGGCCCGGTCTTTTCTTTTTAATTCACCTGCAGTTTAAAGCAGACATTGAATTCTTCTTGCCTTGTCCAGCACGGCTGCATGCTCCTAGAGAGGTATTACGCCCCATGGCAAGTGCAGGGGCATTTAAACTGAGATGGGAAGCGACCCCTAGAGAGTGGCTTTGATTTTCAAGGCAATGACTGGTAGCAGCAGATATCTTCATTTCGGGCGAGCTGAACCAAAACACCTCTGGAGGTCTAATTCCAGACACTGGCCACTCTGGTATTTTAAGTATGTTTCATCTCTGGATGCAAATGCAAACGGTGTAAGTTAGGGGGGGGAAGCTAAGCTAAATAACACCCAGGTTTTCAGTGTGCAAGGCAGGAATTCCCACCCAAACGTTGGAAGGGCTGCTGCACAGAGGAAGTTAAGAATCTGTTCTTAAGCCTGCGTGGAATAGGAAAATAAATAACAGGCCTAAATTACAGCAGAGGGGAAATTTAAGCTCAACATTAGGACTAAACAATGGCAAAGCACATCCCGTGGGAAAGAAGCTGCAGAGAAACTGCTTAAGGAAGACTGTAATGCCTGCAATAGGCAAATGTAAGGCATGTTCTTTGTAACCAGCAGGTATTTTGGCAAAGAGCGAGGAAAGCTGAGGCTTCGATTTGTGTAGCTCTTCTCTGAAACTAAAGCTTTCTTATGTATGTTAAAAAATGAAATACTACTACTACCAAACCACCGTGTTTGACACGAGCTTCTCAGCAGCAGACCTCGGTTGCACAGAAGGGGAATCAGCGACAGAACCACACAGCGACCTCTTCAAGGTCATCCCCAAAGCCACCAGCAGAACTGGGACGAGACCTTGCCCAGGCTCGGGCATTGCCCCATCCGTGCCCAGGGTTTGCTGGTCTGGGCAGACTGGGGTACAGCCGCTCAGAACACAACCCTCGGGCACGCTCGCTGGTGTGCGAACGCACCAACCGAACAGCCTCTCTTCAGACGGGGCTGCACCAACACGGGGAGAAAAGCGACTAAAACCCCGTTAACGGGGAGTATGGCGGGTCTCCAAAGCGAGTAATAAACTTAATGTAAGGACTAAGTTCCTGCAGTCAGACAATAACCAGCAGCAGCTGCCGCCACCAAAGAACCCGTAAAACACAGGAGCGATGCAATAACCCGCTCGATGTGGAGAAAAGCCCCGGGAGACGTTTTCAAGCAAACCAAATGTCACACGCTCTGTCCCTACCCCGAAAATAACTCCGTCGACGCAGCACAACGGAGATGGCATCCCATCAGCTGTGACAGCTTCGGAGGGTCCGCCAGGCACCGTGGAGTTTGTGGTTGGACTCCAGGTGCCTCCCGAGAAGTGAGGGGGTGAGGGTTACGAGGACGGGAGCCAAACGAAGGGCAGCTGGGGCCCAAGAAGGCCATTGTGCAGAACGACTCCCCTCTCTTCAGCTGTTTCGATGCACTCCACATCTGCACTGACTTGTTGGAGGATTTTGGCTTTACAGAATGCATTTTCTATGCAACTTTTGGAGAAGGCAATGGCACCTCTGGGGACAGCAGACTCCTAGATCATTAGGATCAGTCTCACTATTTTTTTTCACCTTTTTTCCCCTCGCACAAGCTGAGCTTGCTTTCGTTCTGGGGCCCGAGCAGGAGTCCATGCACCCACCTTACCTGTAGGACGGTGCAATATGTATTATATGCAAAAACCCACACACACTCTAACCTTATTTGAAATTCTCAGAGCATACGTAGTAACCAACCAACTGCACATAATACTGAGCTGGAGAAATGCTGGAGTCACGTGGATTATTAATGAAAATGATTATGAACTGTTTTTTTCCCCACACATACGCCACCTGCTAGTTACCCTCAGACAAAAATACGAGGGGAATAAGCAGCGCATCCCAGAACCACTTCTACAGGATGGTGTATGTGTGTCTGTCCTGCCCCATGCTTGATTTGGGACCACCCAAACCAGCAAAGACACCAATTCCACACAGGTAAGGAGGTCCATGACAGCTGGGAAGCACAGACAGCTGCTGTCTTGAGCCCTGTGTATCAGATACAAAAATGCAAATTACCAAAAGTGTGTATGTCTGATCTCACGGTGCCCAAGCCACTTGAGTCCCTCTCTTCCTACGATCCAGGTAAGGGGGTGGCAGAACTGACCACCTGATATGGCTGGAGGAGTAGCTTTCACCCTACACATCCAACATATTTATTTTTGTGGTGAGAAGACCTGGACAATATTCAGAAATCAGAGCAGATTTTTCACTTGAAAGAAAAAAAAACAAACAACAGAAAGAAAAAAGAAAGTATGAGAGATGGACGATGAAACAGCACAGGTCTATTGTGGACACAAAACGCCTTAGTGGCAGCTTAGCGGAGAGCTCTCTCTCATCCAGAAGTCTGTGCAATATCCCAAAAGGCAGCAGTCGGAGAACAGCAGGTATTTGGTTTCCATTTCGCAAACAGACAAATGACATCTCTCTCTCACAAAGCACAAACATGTTCCACAACCCAGGGGAAAGATGTTTCTCAAGCCTTCTACATCCATTCACTGGAAAAATTATTCTACCCCCTTTCCACAAAAAGCATGGCATTTTGAGCTTGAGTTTAAAAATGTAATACTTAAGAAATAGGGGTGTATGTGTAGAAAAACTATCTAGTAGCTCTGCACAAACCTTCATTTATATTCTCTTTACTAATTGGCATATTAAAACATTATAGCCTTCCAATACTTCATTCTTTAACCAGACACAAACACAAGCAACATTTAGGTCTTGAGTGAATCTTGACTGAACTATTCAGTTATTACCTGATGTAAGTAAATGCACACTAAACAATTTAAAACAGTTGCCATTTCTGTTAAAAGACAAGTTCTTTGCAAGTTTTGATTACACCTGGAGACACCAAAATTTCTCTATTTCCAAAACAATTCCATAAAACGAGAAGATTTCAAAATCAGAGGAGTTTTAAAGCAGGAATCAAAATGTAGGTACAGAAATCTATGAAAATTGCTTGTTTGGTGTCACAGTAATTACAGAGTGAAGCCCAGCCAGGCTGCCCGGACAGATGCGACCAAGACACCCAGGCTATGATGCCAGTGACAAATGGTTAACTGATAAGAAGAAATGGAGGGAGCGACAGACTGAAGAACAGGTCAATATCACGCTGTCATGAAGCCATTTGAGAAACGTAATTAATCTATTACTCACCTGGCATCATCATTCATTGTACAGTGGTCAATAGGTGCCATGAAGCTCACCAGCTTGCTATGGACGTGGTACCTGAGCAGCACAGGAAATAAGCAGGCAGCACATTAGTAACTATTAATGAAAAGGAAATGTTGCTGCTTGAACAGGAACACCCCAGTCACTAAAACGCAAAGCACTGGCTTTGCTGGTGGCTGATACTTAATGAGTCACTAGTTGCAGCAATTCCGCCCCCCCTTCCCTCCTCCTCCTTTCTTACAACATGGACAGAAAAATCATCAGATGATACAATGAACCCAACAGCAAGCAAATCCTTTTTTTTTTTTTTTTTTAATCAGTTAGAAAGAGGCCATACAGCATCCATTAATTGCGCATGAGTAACTAATCAGACTCCCAGACAGACACCCCTGAAAAGTCAGAGACAGAGAAACAAGAGCTCGTTTTCAGCCTTCTGTTCAGCTGGTGTCTTAATCACCTTCTGGAATTTGTGCCCAAAAAGCCCACTGCAGGCAGCAGAACCATCAGAGCATCAGACCTTCCCAAACATCCATCTGCTACGACTTTTTCCTTGCTCTGTGGTATGTAGGGCCTTAAAAGCTACCAAAATCCCACTCTGTGAGCCATACCCAGGGCTGGAATATTACCCTGAATAACTTAAAAATGGAGCACGTAAAAGCAAGCAAAGAAGGAGACAGGAGAAAGACCCATTCAAAGAGGAGATGGAGTATGTCCAAGGTGGCATGGTGCTGCATCTGGCTCAGCTTCTGAGCCACCAAAACATTGCTGCAAGCTGTACTGCACCTCCAGACATGGCATCCCTTTTCCACTCTGGGCTTTTCACAACTTAAATTCAAGGACCTGACACATAAAATTTAACCGGGTACCGAAAAACTCTGGATGAAAAGGTGGCTTTAAACCCTGGTGTCCAAGTGCAGGGGATTCCAAACTGCTGGCTTTGGTGTACACTACCACGCTGCCTACCCAAGGCTGAAATGTTTTATCCCAGCTGCTGCTATTTTTAGAGCTTGACAAATAGCAGGCAAAAGGATTCACAAGCATTTGCCCAGAATCACCTTTCCACTCTGTCACCTCTGCTCTCCCTTTTGTTTGCTTATGCAGGAACGATCCCTGGAGGGGATTTTTAGCTCACAAGACTGTTTCAGAGCGGCTCTTCAGGCACAGCACACACTCGTCCTCGCACAATGGCTTCTCTGCACAATCAAGGCTTTTGTCACTCCTCATGGAAGTAACTGCCCTGGTCCAAGGCTGCGGGGATGGAGTTGGGGAGCAGAACAGGCTCGTACTGCAGCAAACATCAGGTCAACACGCTGGACTATGAAACGGATGGCTTGGGAGACATTAATAACTGATGGATTCCTATAGATCAAAGCTTATCCAAGGACGGTCTGCATCCTCTGGCAAGGGGACTTAGCAATCCTGATAAATTCTCTGACAAGAGTTGTTTGTCCAGAACTAATTACTGTCACGTTTTTTAAATCAGGACTTCAAAAATCCCAGTCTAGCAGCTATGGAAATATTTGATTTCATTGACAGACACCCCATGTTGCAGCAGCACAGGACCAGAAATCACTGCTGTGGAAGGCAGGTGTGCATCTCCCTCAAGGAAAGGCATGTCCTAGCGAGGGACAGCAGAGTTCGAGGCACCAGCTTTCTTAAGCTCGACTGTGGAGTTTTTGGATGAGTTCACTTCCCTCTCAGTGCCCCAATTTCTCCAGCTATGAAAGGGACAGGTACTTATGTCACGTAGAAGACTGACTGCTTTTGAAAGTACTTGAAGATCCTCAGGCCCTATGATAAACTAGTGCATTTCATCCAAATGTGCCACAACATTGAAGGTTTACTAAAGGATTGCTAAAAAGGAAGAATTATGGAGACAGATGAAACTTAGTGTTTGATACTTCGCTCTCCAGGATCTCAAAGTCCTTCAGGAAAACAAACCTAAGCACCGCTGATCTGATTTTAGAGAAGGGAAAAGAAGAACAGAGGATGAAGTGACCGACTTGTGGTGACACCGAGTCCCTCAGTAGAAGACCCAATTATTTCAAAACACCCATTTGGGCTCTACTGGGCTATTCCGAAAAGACCCTGGAGCTTAACCGCGTGTTAATCCTAAATACAGACAATGACGTTTTTTTTCTTTTACTGATATTTTCCCTGCAGGGTCAGTGCAACTTTTATTTAAAGAAGAAAAAAAAAAAAAAAGGCACCTAAGATGTAAGAGGCAACTGACTTGGCGAGATCGCTGATCTCTCAGGAATGCTGAAGCCACAGATTGCACACAATGAGAGCCTTCCCCATTATTCCTGGAGGTTTACGAGTTTGACTCCGTTGTGTGATGTTGTCAGTAGTTTTGACTGAATCATGAATATATCCAATTATGTGTGATGCTGACAGAAAAGAATATTGATAGTCAATAATTATAGGCTTTTCAGGCCAACAAAGTAGCTCTTCCCTCTTTTAATAAATTATCTTATGACATCTATCTTAAAAATTGCTATGCCAGGCCTGACCCAGACTGACTCCACTGACTTTCTATCAGATGCCATCTAAACTCACGATTTATAGTTTACTCACAAAGGGATGGTTAATGTTACGGATTTTTCAGGAAGCGGTGCAGCTTTTCAGCAAGCCTCCCTGCCACAAACACCTCCTCCCCTACAAATCACGCAGCCACGTTAACCTCGGGGAGACCAACAGATCTGCTCTGCAAAGTGGGGGGAAAAACCCAACCCTATCCCTCTCCCGCCTGCTTCCCTTTCCACCATACTGCGTGGAAGATTCCACAACAGGAGAGATCAACCCAAATTAGCGATCCAGGAGTCAGGACATGAAATGCTCTGAAGCTAAAGAAAGGTGCAGCAGGACTTAGACTTAGGAAAATAGAGATTAGACACCAAATTCTGATTGACAGTCGGTAGGAAATGGACATCTATGGCACAGAGGCACTTCTGCACATCTTCCCCTACAGCTGCTATCCACATTTCAGTCAGTTAAATATATGTTGCACAAGAGGTATCTATTGGCTTTCACGGGAAATTACAGCCCCCAATAGCTTAGGGACACTTGAACACCTCTCTTTGGTGTTTTCTGACACTCTTGCCAAGAAGGATCCGGGCAAAACTCATGGGCTGCATCCAACCAAGCTCTTATTCCAGGCTCAAAGAACTTTAAGACCCACCAGTGGATGCTTCAGAGCGAGGCATCTTGCTCTAAAAGGCAGGAACAACCCTACCAATGCACCTCAGAGCCAACCCAGCCAGACTTTATTTGGTAAACCCAGAACTTTTATTGGCAAAAACAGAAGCTTTCACCCACCGGATTCTCCTTCCTTTACTGGCCTTTCTGTCCACTTTCTTCTTAATTTTGCTTCGTAACTTCTGAATGGCCAGCCACTGCCTGAAAAATGCAAAACAACCATTACACACTTTTTAGATCCACCAGAAAAATGAGGTTTAGGTACCGTGGGGTCTGAGGCCCTTCCCAGCCCTTCTACCCATTGCCTTCACCCAAGCGAAGGAGATCAGAACCTCAGGAAAGCAAGTATGAAACTTCAGGTGCTCGTGGTACTGCTTCACCCGCAAACATGGCATTTAAAGAAGGAGTATTTCTCCTGACTGCAGCCACAAGGGGACACGCTGAGCAGAGCTGCTGATCCCAACGAGAAAATTGCTGCTCTGTGAGAATATTCCACCTGGGGAAAAACCCACGGAGGACACAACCTTGGCTCTGCAGTTCATTTTTTCTTGACTACTGAATATTTTTCAGAATCTTTAGAATTAGAAATAATTTTTTTTTAAAAATAGAAATGCTAAAATCTGTAAACAATGTCTTTACAGGTACTGCTTTTTTGTTTCTGCTTTGATTTGCACATGGAAGGCCCATAAGAGAACAGATGCTCTGCCACATCCTAAACTAATTCTTCATGTCAGACAGGTTATGCCAACTTCACGAAAAGCATTACCATGACACAGCAGATGCTCCGAACTTCTTTCCTCCCTCAGGTTTGCAAAGTATATTGAAAATTATAAGCAAGTATTTCTCCCCACCACCTCTGACCTAAACCTGGCGAATCCAGCAAGAAGTCCCATGTAATGCTCCAAAATGACCAAAGAAAGAAAAGCAATAAACACTTCCAGCAAGCACTGTCTGATCCCTGACTGCATTCAGAAGGAACAGCTCAGCTCCTCCAACAGAACTTCAAGAAGTTTTCAGCAGGGGAAAACTTCCTATAACTCTCCTAGTTATATTTTCTTCTCTTACGAAGACGAGCGTCATCTTACCTGATTTATACAATGGAAACTCCACATCAGGGGGAAAAATCTAGCAAAATCCAATTACTGCAATCTTAATATAATCTTAATTACTGTAATCTATTTTATTGTAAAGTCAGATAAATGTACAATGTAATCACCACTTAAATGTAATTTTGTCTATATCGTGTTAAATTATAGTGAATAGCTTTCCATAATATTCCAGACATACACAAAACAAATTTGACACACTGCACTAAAATTTGGGTAATATATTACAAGTAAAAAAGTTATTTCACCATCACAAAATTTCCTAATGTATTTTCTCCCCCTCCCACCCCCACCCCCCCCATTTTCAGCCTTCCTCTGCTTTTACACTTTCCTGAATTATAGCCCGTGGCTATTTAATTGTACGTTGTTCATTACGTGGTGCTTGGAAGATTCTTTATTTTCTAACCATAGATTTGAACACAGAAATAAGAGCTTCCCTGCCTGGAGTTATATTTCACTTTTGCATGCAGGAAACTTTCCTTAATATTGTTTTAATTGTACAGTATCTTCCCTTACAGCAGGGAGCAAGCACACAGAGGAATTGGTGTAACTGATCTCACAGCAGAACGTTGGATCCTCTAACATGACGAGAAATCAGCGCTCAGAATGAGAAAAGGCCAAATTTCAGCTACGGGCAGCTGCTTTCTCTAATTCCCCCTCGCCAGGGTCAGTTAAGTCACCCCTCTACAGACTCCCTTTGTGCTGCACAAACCACTCGGAAACAGTCATACCAAGGCAGGAACAAGCCCTCTAAGACTGGAAAGTATCTTCAGGGGATTGCAGACAAACCAGGACACAGCAAGAAGTCTGCGAACTCACGGGCAGCCAGTGTCACCCACAGCTAAGGCGAGTGTGTGTGTCACCGAGCAGAGCTTTCTTGACTAATGCCATACTGGTTTAGTAATTCGTTATATAATTCCTCACACCCAGATGCTTTGTTCAGGGTCATTCGAAATGTTGCCCTCCTGCAATGAACTGGACTGGAAGCCCCCACTGGTAGTTCTGCATTTCTGGACTGGGGTGAAGCTAGTGGTGTTACAGAAAGTTCCTGCTTACCTGCCCATTGCCACCTGGTCGTTGGGGTCCAACGAAGTGGTTTTACGTTCTATAAGTTCTCGAAGGAGCTAGAAGACAGACAACAATCCCATTAAAAAGACATGTTAATGCCAACAGGCTCACAGGTTTCTCAGGAAATGTTAAGAAATTAGCCGCCCATTTCCCAAGGGAACCTGTGTGCCTCATTTCTTGAAACTCTCTAGAAAGCCCCAAACCAAGAACTGAGATTTTTCAACATTTCCTCTGTGCGAAAGAGTTTTCCAAGGGAAAACTTCCAAGGCCCCACACTTCAAGTGGGGAGGGCAGGGGGGCACTGAAACACTTCACCAAAGAGAAGTCAAGCATTGCTGGGCAGTAACACTCGCTCTGAGGAACAGCACAGCAAAGTAATTTTTATCACTAGAGCAGGAATGCTCAAGGAGCTCAAGCTTTTCTATTTCTTTTCATGTCCTGAGGGTCGGGTTTTGTCCTTTCTGCTTCCTGCAGCCAAAGAATATTGTCAACAGCCTTTTTTGGATACTCGACCAGTGCTGTATGTTTATCGCCACTCACTGTAAACTGTACGTGCTGCGCCTTGGGTATTAGCCAACATATTAACACACAGAACAGAAACAAACCCTCCAAAACCAAGGCGCAAGGGTGGCTTTCTAGACGCTGTGAAGTTACTGTTGCAGCTCAGAAAGGACCCAAAATAGAACCACCTGGAAACCAGAGAGTCCACTCCATTTCACAGAGATGCTAGAGATGAAAGGATGAAAGATGCTTTTCCTCCGCCCTATCCCGTGGCTGAAGTGGGAGGGCTGGACTGCAACGGTCACTCAAGGTGCAGTAAGAGCCATGGGCTTGAGGAGCAGCCGTGGTCCTCACTATCACCTTCACCTAGTCCAAGACAGCATGCACAGAAAAGGTGAGAGGATGAGAAAGAAGCTCCACGTCCCCCCCAGAGCAGCTCAAGTGAGACAACAGCATTTCTGAGCACAGCTCAGCTCTTGGTACCACGGTGCCCTGCACAGCCTGCCCTTGGACCTGCCCATCCCAGCACCGAAGCTGCCCTGGGCACGGTGCTACGGGAGAAACATGCTGACCCCCCAAGTTTCTATCACTTAAGGAGTCTGTTGGAGGGATGCAGGGAAAAGGCGTGCACCCCACAAGAGAAAAATGACATAAAGGTAGATGGGTATCATTTTATGACCCTTTTTATTTTCAAGTAAGAGACACTCAAGCAACAGAGATAGTATTTACACCTGTCTACATCCTTCCTCTCCTTTAAGGCATACGTCATGCTGCAAATAAGAGTGATTCAAGCATAATTAAAAACCTGCCCTGACGTTTTTATTCTATTTCCTTATTTTTGGAGATCATTACTGCAGCAACATTTAAAAATTCCAAGAAACGAGGCCACCAGTTTATTATCACTAGCAAACAGCAAGCTACTTCTCTGCCCCGTTTATCTGATTGATTCCCAACATCTTTCTGGCACACAATCTATCAGTTTATCTCTCCCACTTCATCACAGTCACTTCTGGCAGCTAAATACAAGATCCAAATCCAGTGTTACACAGACATACGACACAGTAAACCTATGTAACACCGCCACTCTGTAAACAGCTGCCCTTAAGGCTAAGCAGAAATGGGATCTTGGTTCCTAGTCAATATTCTGTCAAAAGCAAGGTGGGAGGGAGGGTTTTAACAGCAGCAAGAAACGGTGCAGCAAGGTTTTAGTGGTTTCTTCCCGCACCAGCAATAAGGTGTGTTTACTGTCGCCTCTTATTGTGCTTCCTGGGCACGATGCACAGAAAAAACCGCTGAGCGGTAATGGCAGAGGCTGCAGCACCAGAAGACAGTAACGCACAGAAGTCCTACGCCCTTAGAGAGCTAAGGAGCACCACCAAGATCTTACAAAGATGTCCAGGAGATGCATTTTGGGGGCAGGTTCCTAAAGCTGCACTGGGAAGCGGGGAGGATCTTTGGACAGGATCCCTCTCCCCTTGGCAAAGGCAGCATTTCCCGCGACGGCTGTGAAGGGCAAGGAGCAGTTCAACTCCTTGGGGCTTAGCAGGGATCCCATTATTTGCTGAGGAGCACATCCTCTCTGTCTACATCCTCTCACCAGAACGAGCCGGGATAATCTCTGTGCAGCAGCAGAGATGGGACCCTGTCCACAGTTGTCTCCTCTGCGCTACCCCGGCCACCAGCCACCCGGCCAGCAGCTGAGGCACAGCCAGTTGCGTTGACCTTGACAGTGAAATGTTCTTTCAAAGCAGTGTCAACTGGAGGACTGGGGACACTCCTGGGGACAGGGGAGGGAGGTAAAGACAGGAGAGATGTAAAAACAGAGCAGGGACAAGAGGGAAATTAAGAAATAAGAAATAAAAACTACGGAGCATCTTATTACATCTAAATAGCGTGTGTCTTGAAGCTAAAGTTATAAATCATGCTAACAATGGTTACTAAAATAAAAGTGGATGTAGCTAGAGGCTACCACTGAAAAAGTCAGTCTAGACCTGCCTCGCTGCCTTTGGTCTTTAAGGATTTGATTAGTTTTTCCACTTTCTAGTTCAGAGTCCTGCATTCAGCCCATGCTCCAGAGCCAGCCAGGGCTCGGGATACAGAGTGAATGATAAATTCATTTACTGAATAAAGCAACACTGTTTTCACAGCGCAAGACTTAAAACACTTCCGAAGCTGTAATATTTCATTAAGCTTGGCAATTCTGGTTAAAATTTATTAGTCAAAACAGAAAACTCTCATCAGACCCCATATATTCCATTAAGAGTGATATATGGTGTCTCCCAATGTCTAATTATTAACTAGGAAGTGTAAGTAAATCACCATCAGCATTAAGCCCTGATGTGTGAAGACAGAGCTTGAGTCAGGCAATTTCAGCATCAAAAGGCTTTGATTTGAAACATATCCTTTTTTTGCCGTCCCTCCTTCACCTCTTCTTCACATGTTCCCTGCACTTCAAAAAAAAACCCCAGCTCGGTCTCCCACATAAGCAAAAACACAACCTGCGACCAAGTGCAACCACCTCCAGCAGCCTGAAGCTCCGCCACCCACTGCAGGCTGCTCCTACCAAAAGCTGGAAGCAGGACAAACTACGTGCAAAGCAGATAATGGGAAATACTAAGCGGAAAAAAGTTGTGAACATCATAGGATCCTAGACTTGGCAAGGCTGGGAGGGACCTTTTAGCTCATCGAGTCAAACATCAACCCGACACTGACAAAGCCACCACTAACCCGTGTCCCTCAGTACCACGTCTGCCCAGCTTTTGAATACCTGCAGAGACGGTGACTCAATCGCTTCCCTGGGCAGCCTGTTCCAGTATTAAAAGCCCTTTCAGTATAAAAATTTTTCCTAATATGCAGTTTTATTTGTCTTTGGGACAAAGCTGCAATGCCTGCCACGAAGGTTTCCTGCGTGTGCGTTTCTGAACTCAGCCAAGCTTCGCTCTTAAACCCAGCTCCCTACTCAAAACCAGGAATTACCTACCCCCCCGGTAAAGAAAAGCAGAGGCCACGTGGTTTGCCAAGCCCAAAAGCTGTGTTCATGAAGGGCCGGGAGCAGACGGGAACCAAATCTCCCTCCTGTCTCCTGAGCACAGCAGAATTTAAAATCTCCAGCCACTAACAAAGAGCGAGGCAGCGTTCCAGCGTTCCGTTTGGAGCGAACACCTCCAAAGGACAGAGTCTGGGAAGCAGCTGGGACTCACCCACCTCTGCCGACACCTGAAGCCACCGTCAGAATTTATGCTGGAATCGATGATGCGCATTTTCTGAAGGATTCACCTTAAAAGGACTCCGTCTCTGCGCTACTTAAAGAGATGCACACAAAGTACCTCGTAGGAAATTAGAGGGATTTAGAAATGCCATCGGGGTGTTGTTCAAGGGTAATAGAGATTAATTTCTCATTTTAGAGGTCAATTTTCATTTTAGAGGTTAGGTCTCATTTTCATGCACTATCTATCAGTGTTTCTAATACTCCAGTTGCTGACCTTTCTGATTTGCAGACCCCTAAGAATTTCCAGTTGAGACAAAGAGCTAAGTATAGCTGAAATCAGCCTGGTGACACAAGGCTCACTTCTCTTAGTCCTCACGGACCAATTCAAATTAATACCTCGCAGAAGCTGATCTACAGTTTATCACAGGAAAAGGCTTCATTTACAAACTTCACAAATACAACCGGAACTAAAGAAACACTTCTTCTCTGACGTTATCCACATCTTCAGAAAAACCAGGGAAGGCCTGGGTCATTTCTGCTACGGTGCAAAGCCACCTACTCCGTCTTGCAGGTGGCACCCCTGCCTTGGAATTCAGGAGTCAGGGATGGGAAAGGGTGAGCCTGGGTTCAGCCCAGCCCAGCCCCAGTTATCAGAAGAGTCCCATTGGGCTCCCAGCCCCAACAAGGGGCTGACAATCTTCTTTTTAAAACAGCTGTGCAAAAGAATGGAAAAGCAGCACCTCATCCCGCTGCCACCCTCTTAGTCATTTGTTGAAAGCAAGAGAAACAGAGAGAGACTCGCCAGTCCATCCACTCTGAAGCAACTAGAAAAATGTGAGAAACCCAGACTCCAGGTCTGCCAGGAGCTGCTCGCCTCCACCAGAACCCTCTGCCACTCCTTGGCTAACAAAAATACCCCATTTATTAGTGAGGAACTCTAAAATATCTGCAAATTGCTTATGTGGAGCTTTCTGCTACATCTCTATTAGTTACTAGAGCCAGGAAACAAACAATTAATGTGGTGAGAAGGTCTCCTAATGACGCTCTGCTGTCTTTTAACTCAGAAACCGCCCAAAAGCTCAGGCAAATTCCCTTCATCCTGTCTCACCGAGCCGCAACACGATGCCACGCGATGAAGAAGTGTTATTGTTAAGTTATCTTTTAACAGTTCACAACACAGTTATTTTTTAACAAAATCACCGTAGGAAACAAAGAGAGAAGCCAAGTGCAACTTATCAAGTGGAAGCAAAGAACAGGACAAACACCGGCTGCTTTTCCTCTTTCCTGGTGCAAAGGCAAAGTCACTGCACGATGAGCACAAGCTGACAAAGCCACATTTCATCAACGTGGTTTCAATGTTTTCTCATTCAGTACCTTTCTCCTTTAGTCTTAGGAAAGATATGGTACGTCACATGGATTTTTCCTTCTTTTACTCTACCATACAATTATTTAAAGCCGCATAAATTATGACACAGTTGCTTTCAGTCCAGCACACATTTACACCGCATCCTGCCCGGCTGCAGAAACAAGCAGTTTCTTTTCCTCCCTCAAGCTCCCCATCCCCAGCGGCAGCGTAACACCCTTCAGATTTCTAGCAGCACCACAGAAAAATCAGATCACAGCTCAAATGCTATCTTTAAATCCCCTTGAAACACTTTAAAAACATTTAATTGTCTGCAATCTATTTAGAATGTAAAAACCTGACTCGCAAGTTGAAATCACAGGATAGTCTCTTTTAAAAAATCATTTTATTAAAATTCAGTTTTGTATAAAACAGGCACTGACTTGCGTATTTTCTAATAACCCATTAAGAGAAGTTTCAAATCAAGCTTTAAAACGTGTTATTAACCATCTACCCAGCCATTTGAAAGATACATGCCTGTGATAAGAGTATTGTATTGCCATTAACCTGTGGGATGGTTCGAGACATCTCTTATTCACACAAAACTCTAAACGCATCTCATTAAAGCCACAAGATCAGCTGTCCATATTAATCACTCACCAGTTTAATTAAGGTAAACCAGCTTGTCAGAAAGCCAGTCTTCTCTCTATTCTTCACCATTATCGATTTTTAATAGTTCACTAGATTAGTAATTACTTGTTTATGGCATTATCAAATACCTGAGGGAGAAAACCCCAGTATGTGCCCAAGAACTCCTTTAGGCCAACTCTTGGTTGGGACACGAGGAGAAACCCACCCCATCAGATGAAGTTTTCCAAAAAGCCACACACTGTGACTGAGATGCAAGTACAATGCAGAAAGGAAACAAGCTCAGCTACAGGTATCTGGACAAGAGATTCAGACTGGGAAGTTCATTTTGTGGTTACTGGGATGAACCCAGGCACGCTGGGCACTAAGCGAGGGAAAAGCAAGTGTGGGAGATCTCTCGCTGACCTGTGAAAACCACAGCTTTCATGTGGAGTAGGGCAAAGAGTGGGCAGGCACACATGGTGCCACTCCACCAGGGACAACAACCAAGGAAGTCACAAGTCCTACAATTAATCAATGTTTACTACAGGATCTGAGCACAAGTCTTGTGAGGAGCGGCTGAGGGAGCTGGGATTCAGCCTGGAGAGAAGGTGGAGACCTTCTCATCCTCTGCAAAGGAGGGTGTAGCCAGGGGAGGTCTCTTCTCCCAAGGAACAGGCGATGGGACAAGAGGAAACAGCCTCAAATTGCGCCAGGAGAGGATTAGATTGGAGACTAGGAACAATTTTTCCACTGAAGGGGTTACCAAGCATTGAAGAGGCTGCCCAGGGCAGTGGTGGAGTCACCATCCCTGGAGGTATTTAAAAGCCGGGCAGATGCGGTGCTGAGGGACAGGTTAGTTGTGGATTTGTCAGTGTTGGCTTGATGGTTGGACTCAATCCTTTCAGTCTAGACATTTCTAGGATTCTCCAAGTCCTTTCCTAAATAATTAGGGTGTAGATAAAGGAGGGGAGCAAGCCTCTCCCTCCCTGTGCAAGCATCCTCACCTTGGGATTAAATCCCAGAGTGTACCAGTTCATCCACAGCTGTGGGATGTCTGTCCTCTCCAACCCACTGTCGGTCCTGCCCAGCAAACTGCTGCCATCCCTGTTCCAACGCTTCAGTCCCTCGGTGAATGCTCCCCCTCCACTTTGGCTCTACCCAGCTTCTGCAGCTGCGGTGATATCGGACAAAACTGACGATTGCGGGTTGTTATAAACAGTGGTGACACACACCGCAACCCAAACCTGGGGGAGGAGGGAGCAAGAGAGTGGAGGAATAAAGGGATTATGTATATTCCTAATTCTCCTTAGGCATACCTGCTGCCATCAGCGATGAACATTTGTTCTGGGAAAAGCTGCTACCAGTGGAACGCTTAGCATATGAACACTAACCTAATTCCTGTTGGAAATAAACCAATTTCCACTCTCTCTTTTACTAGAGGAGTATTTCAACCTAATAATAAAATCTCCACTGTAGCA
This sequence comes from Pedionomus torquatus, assembly GCA_013398155.1. NCBI lineage: Eukaryota > Metazoa > Chordata > Aves > Charadriiformes > Pedionomidae > Pedionomus > Pedionomus torquatus. Next base: position 25,910 of record VZRU01018422.1, on the reverse strand, counting down.
TGTCAGACCAGCAGCTCTCTGGTAGCAGGCTGGAATTTTAAGTCTTAATGCTCCGATATCAGCTGTAATGAATTCTACATAAATATGACTTCTAAAAATAAAAAGCCTTTTTCTTCCCTTAAAACCATGTATGAAAGAGAGTTTAAAAGAAACGGAAATGGGGCCTGGCCTCTCACTGCTGTCAGTAATGAGGATCTTTCTGGAAGGGTTTAACCATTCACACCCAGTACAGCCCAAATAAAAATATTTCACTTGCATTATTCAGCTCAGCTTTACATCCCCATTCAACATGGGCCACCACAGTAAAAACTGGAACTGCTTATAAAACAAGTGAAGAATATGAGAAAAGGCAAAGTGGGATGAGCAGACAGAAGATAGTTAATTCCCAAATCATCATAAAATTCCACCAGCCCCACATGGTGAAGTCCATTGAATACCAAGACCTGGACAAGAAAATTGGTTTTCCACAGGAAAAAACAGATTAACTAAGGAGTTTTGTACTATTAACTATAACAAAGCAGTATAGCTACTTATCCTGCTATCATTAACTCATGCACATTCATCAGATCTCCCTCTTTTTTACTTGCTTAATCTCACACTGAAATACACAGGAAGTTGGTTTCCAACGTCTGCTCTTATCTCAATTCTTCCCTTTAACGAATCATGAGCAGTAATCAAAACAAACTAATAATTATAAACTGTTACTTAGAAAAACAGAAGTGATACTGAAAAAAGACTGGATCCAAGTTCAAATCCAAAGAAAAAGGCACCCACTGACAGGCACACATACACTTTGCACTAAGTATGATGCGCAGCGGTCAGGATTTCTGAGCGACCCGAGCTCCGACACCCAGAGGTGCTGCTGCTGAATTACTTCCTGAAGAGCAGTTCCCTTTCTCCGTTTTATTTATCTATGTGCATCCACACACAAAAGCGCTGCAGAGTTATGACCCGGCTGAAAGAAAACCCCGTCCGCTGTATTGTCAGCGCTCTATTGTACCGCGCTCGGCCCTCGCTGAATGCAACGTTCAGCCCCAGCTTACCGCCCCACAAAGGAAGGAGAGCACTTTATGAAACCAATTTAATTGGGAGGTGACAGCAAACACACAGCCATTTTCTTGAGCCTTATTGCTGAATGGGCTTGGGCTCCAATCTCTGGCAAATCCCACTCGAGAGAAGACATTAACCAGGTCAGCGGAAGGGGTGCTGCGCGGCGGCTGGCAAGGGGCTGGCGTCCCCACAATTACTGGCGTACAATGAAGCCGTAATCTTTACAGATCATCTCCCCAAGAAGCATATTGGGGACAGGAGGAGAGGAGAAAGGTGGAAAGGAGGGAGGGAAGGAGAAAGAGGGAGGGAAGGATGGAAAAAAAAGAAGCAAGCAAGAAAGGAAAATGAATGTGTAGCTGCCTCGCGGCTCAGCAGATGTCTGTGCGTGATGTACGAGGCTGGGATAAGCTGTCGTAGCCGGCTGCCAAGGAGTGGTAAGTGATTAAAGCCTCCACCAGGCGAAGCACCATATTTAGAGTCCGTGGGGTTTCGAAAGTTGCACCCATTCCTTGCTGTGCCGCCAGATGTTGCCGGCTGGGCCTGCTCCCGTTGGCTGGGCGCGGGAGGCGGCAGTTGGGACAGCGGGGAATGCAATCTGGAATGTTTCCGGAGGTGCCGTACATTAAACCCGTGTCACCCATCCTTCACCTCTACCGCACGCTGAAACAACTCCAATTTGCTGCCACTTTCCCTCTTGGGAAATGGCCAAGATACAGTTGTGCCTGGCAGACCCATTTGTTTTACTCAGGTGATTCTCTTCCCTCAATGACCTCTATTAGTTTAAGTTTTAATTTAGATTAACCCCAGCACCCCAATTAACCAGTGAGGGGAAAAGCTAAGCTGTGACTAGTCATATTTCTGAAATCACGATTTATCGAAGTTAAAGTTATTAGAAGGAAAGACGGGCCATTCATCTATTGCTATTTTTCTTTTTAAAAATTTAACATTTCATGGCCAATGAGCACTTCCTCTGCACCGGTCCAGGGATTGTCAATCACAGCTACTTTTCCTCGACCACTTCATTATTTTGTTGTAGCGACTTAATTTGCTCTGTGTTCTTAGGGTTCACTTGGTCCCTAAAGCTGGGCTTCTAGTCTGCTTGGACCCCGAATTCCCCCTCAGTATTATCTCATCGCATTACACATTTGGCCTCTTTAACAAGTGCTGCCGCTCTCCAAAGTCCGTTTGAGAGGCTCCGGAGACAAACCTGGCGCCTTTACCCGCCCAAGAGATGCTGCTCAAGCCACAGCTGCACAGCAGAGATGCTCTTACAATAAATACACAGCCTGGAGAGGAGCTGACTCGGAATACATTCCTGGCTCCGAGGCAGAATGCCCTCAGTGGATCCCTCACAAACATTAAATATTCAAATTGTCCTAATTCCGCACCAGGTGAAGTCTACCACAGAGCTTCTCTTAGGCATCTACAGCAGTAGGGCTGGAGGTGTGTGGAAAATCTTCTTGGAGGGGAAAAATAGAAGGCAGTATTAAAGTTCTCTGTATTTACTATCCTTAAAACACGGATAAGAATTACAAATTTAATACATCTTTTTACTCATCTTTAGTCCTGTGCGTGTATTTAAAAGCCTTGGTAGTATTCAAATGCTTCTGGTTAAATCAGTTATCAGAGCACAGTCACAGGCCAACAGCTCTCTTCCACTGCCCTAACCCTTTACCAGCCACTCTTATAACTATTCAGATCAGAAATTTCTGCCTTTCTAATGATCTAATGGTATTGTTTAGCCCTGAAGTTAAAGCTCCATGTGGATCATAAGACAAAACTAGTTTTTCATGCACTGGGGACAGACTTAACAGTGAAACAGATTCCTCAATACATGGCAATTTCAGTATTTCATGAAACTGGCACCATCATTTATTAAATAAATTACAAACACAGGGTTTCCCTAAGCTGCAGCCTCCATGCACTGGGTGCAGATTCCTCGTTTCTAAGAATTTTGCAAATAAAAGGAATAACTGGCCTAAATCCAAGCTGGCACAACTCCAAGAAAAGTGCTGAAAGAGCCCTGCAGCTTTTTCATTCAGGAGGTAGATGAGATGATTTAGGTCGAGATGAGAGTAACTTGGGTGCTTTTGAAGATCTACTAGAATCGTTTTTCATAATGGGACTTTACCCAGAGAGAAAAGTCACCTCTAGAGAATTCAGGGATTTATCTCTTGTGTAGCAAAGTTCCCCAGCGAGAACAACAGGCACAAACCTCACCCTGCGGCCCCGTCTCACTGGAGTACAGCAGTGCCAGTAACGGCAGAGAGTTGACATCTGCAACTCAAATCTGAGCTTCTGCAGCCCTGCATCAAGAGCTGAGACCACAGTCTCCTGAGGTAGCTACAGAGATTCCAGGTATTAAAAGAGATAACTGAGTTCCACTGGCCAGAGAAATTTAGAGCACAGAACCAGCTGCGGTAGCTCCGTAAGTACAAAAACCCAACTGGAGCTGTAATTCCAACACAGATTTACCATCACCTACCTGGTGATAGAAGTCATCATCATCAAATATCTCCTCATCTATGTCCTTCAGGTGTCTGTTGGAATCTGCCTGCGGGAGGACCTCCTGGAAGCACAAAGGAAATACTGACAGCTCATATGTGTGCATTTCTGTCCCAAACTCTGATGACATCATGTGCAGCGGCTTGTACACACACCTAAAGATATGAAGGAACTGAGAAAAGCTCTCAACCTAACAAGTTTTTAAGGACCAGGAATACATTTAAAAGCAGGCAGAGACGTCGCCAATGACAAAATAGATTTATGATGCCTTTACTGGGAAATAAATAGGATTGTGCAAAGTCTTTCTGGCAAAATACTACAGATATTTTTAAGGTAATGGCAAAAATATATCTTGCCAGTGCAGTAATTCTACATGATCTCGCAGAATTGAGCATTTATTCATTCTTAAATACTAAATTAATAACAGACTTACTACTAGCATATTCTGCTTGTTATATGCAGTATGATTTTAGAAGTGACTTTCTGGGTTAAAGATTCTAAGCTCCAGAGTAAAAACAAACCTTTGTAGCCGTTAGCTCGAAAAGCACATTTAGCGAGCATCAGGAGGGGCACAATCCCAGACCCAGCCCTGCTTTCCCCTGTCAAGAACTGACACACGAGAGTGTGCAAACACCATAAACCCAGAATTGAAACGTCTGCATCTTTTTCTTAGCCATTACACTACAGGAATCTACACTCAGATACCTCCTTCATAAATCTCTCGCAAACAAGAACGTTGCCTGCTAAAGGCTCAAGCTAATTGTTTTGCCGAGTTTCACTGCTTCTAGAGGATGAGTTATAGAAACAAAATATTCTTACCGAATTTTCAGGCAAAGATTCAGGGGCCGGATGAGATTCCTGTTCCTGCTTTCCCAGCACTGTATACACTGATCGCTTGGTCTGTGTCCGCCGTAGTAATCTCTCTTTGTCCATCATAATATGATCAATCTGAGTCAAGATTGAACGCTCAAAGGCACCGAAACCCTGCAACAACATTAACTAGTGTCAGATAATGCAGAAAGCTTTTCCTCAAGGCAGCAATGTTCTTCTATCTTTCCATGTCAGTGGATAAGCAGACAGCATTCCAAGAGGAGGGGGTCTGGGTTTCGTTGCAGTGATTTTTGCTGGGAATTTTTATTTATTTCACCCTCTCTCTCCCTTCCCAACCTGAGGCAACCTGACGCCCGGCTTAATAAAATGCCTCTGCTGTCCTGGTTCAGATGAACTTCTCAATGATTAATACTAACTCACAGATGTTAGGAAACCCTGGATCTTTGGATGAAATGATTACCCATTGTATTAAAGTGTACACTTCATGGAGGAGGAGAGCCAAGAAAGTGCCTAGTTGTGTTACAAAACACAGCCAGCTTGCTGATTAGCAATAGCAGCATCTTCACAGAGCTTTCTTGCTGCTGCAGACCGGCTATGACGAGGCCTCTGCTTGGGAGAACACCAATACTACCCAAGAGTTACTCCCAAAATTTGGGAAACCATTTGCCTCCAAAAAAAACTTTCCTGCCCATCTGCTCCAAACAAAATAGAACAGCTTTATGGCTTTGAAATTTGAGGGCTGGGCTTCTTTCCAAACTCATGAAGGCTGGGGAAAAGTGTGTACCTGTCTATTTAATTCTTACTGCTGTAACTCTTAGCTTAACTTGGAACATCCACGACACAAAACTGTCAATTCAACTTGGTCCACAAATCCCTGCTAAACAATAACCATGTCAGCACACAGAAACAAAGACTTGCCTTTCCCATCTTGCCAGATGCCAGCTTTGTCTTCTCATGCCACTTCTGCAAGACTTTGTTCCGATAGGTCCTGAAGTCAGCGTATCGCTTGGCTATGAATTCCGGGTAGTCCTCCATCTTTAGCTTTCGTTTGGGGAGGCCCCTCCTCTTCTCCTTATCCACTTGCTCTTCATCACTACTGCTAGGGATTTCATCATCACTAGAACAAAGATATGCAGACTAAACACCTTATAACTCTCTAAGGCAACATCTGTGAATTCTTAATGGCCCCTCCAGTACTTTTTGGAGGGGGTATTACTCCCCGCCCATGCTTTTTCCACACCATGGTGATATTTACGGTAAAAGACCCATGGTTTAGTCCCTCCTCTGCTATCAGAAAGATTACAAAACGGACTTCCCAGTCTGGCAGAAGGAACTCAAGTGGTCATTTGGCCAGAGTGTCTGTCACCCAGGTACAGCAGCAGCTGAGAGAACAGCAGAGAGTGAGGATGGTAGGAAGGCTGTGCATTGCCCTGTTTATTGGAGAGTTGGAGACCAAAGGATTCCAAAAGCTCTTATTTTGTATTTACCTCTCAGTTTTTGACTGTTTTCCATCTACCAGATGCCTCGTGCCTGGGTATTGATAAAGCAGCTCATCCTGAAGTTCCACTAATACTTTCAGCAACGCCTCCAAGGCTTTACAACCTGCAGAACAAGAGACACAAGTGATAATTTCCCCCTGATCTTTACGTCTGGTGGAGACACAGCTTTGTGGTGCTCAGGTTCTCATCTTGAATCTGAATTTCTGCCACAGCTACTGCGTGTCCCATTGAATGTTTTCCTCTAATCAGTTGGAGGTCCCAGTTTATCTTCAAACTGATTTACAGCTGTTAACGTCAAACATCACCACACTGGGAAAGAACATTTCTTTCCTCAAAAGGGAGAAAAGGAGGCAGGACTGGTTCCTAAATATCCGCCTGACTGCACGTGGGGAGTACTGATCTAGTGTTTCACCAACAAACATTCAGCCTCCAGAGCCCAAAGGACTAACATATTGAAAAAGCGAGTACTGTGTGCACAAGTGGCTGATGACAAACACATGACAACAACCTTTTTTGCTGACTAACTCACTTCTCTCCCGTGTTAAGTTCTGCAGCAGAGCCTAGCATCAGTTAGCTAATACGAAGCAACATAAGGGAAAATGTATATGTGTTCACCCTGTCTAAACTTGACCTCTGACTTTTTGTTCTTGTACATAATGAGCACGTTATAGGGAGCAGAAGGAGGGAGGGCAAGAAGGAAAACTGAGCTCCTGCAGGGCTGTGACTACTGCTGGATTCTACACCGCTGTGCTCACCATGCAGGAGGTATAAGAAATTAGACTGTAAGTAAAATTAAACGTAGCAAGATCTGATCTACAGGGGGGAAACTTAAACAATGACCTCGCAAGTTTAATGAGAGGATTCTGATCAGAAAAGCAGAACTTCAGGCTCAGAGATCCGTAGAAAAGACAGAAAGTGAAGAAAAGATTGGAGTAGAGAGGCGTACAAAATGGCATGAAGGTTCATTTCAGGGGGATGAGGAGCTGCTTTCCAGGGTATTTGCAGACACAGATCCCGAACGTAGATCTGATGCTCTGTATCCAAAGGCTTCTATAACTGACAATTTTCCTGTATCTATGCAGATGCAGAGAAAATGATCTCAGTTCCAATGGTCTTATGTTCTCCAAGGACACACAGTTGCAGCTGACTGCAGGAAGGGTTAACAGCACAACATTGCAGCATCAGTTCTTTAAAAACAGTTCTTTTGTGGCAACCAACAAGCCTCCTGGTATAAAACAAGTGTCTATCTAGGCCTACACAAACTCTCCTTTTGTACGTTGCTACACGTCTGTCACAGGGTCAGCTCTTACAGGTAAAACCTTTGGCCACGCTTCTATCAAAAAAATCCTAAACTGAACTTTACACAGATTAATTTATGTCGACCCAACACTGGTGCATTGCCTTCTACTTTTACAAAGAGGCACCACTGGAAGGGGAACTGCTTAAAGGAGCGTAGCACACCACTCCAGGATCTGTTCTCTTGTAGGGTACGTTCACCTAGGCTTGGCTTCCCTCCCCCTGCACCCACAAGCAGCATTCGTGGGGACGGCAGTAACCCTGGCTGCCAGAGGGCATGAATGTGGCTGGATGGCTGGAGGAGCACTGCGATGGTGGGAAGTTCCCCAAAGCTTCCCCTGGTACCTCCTCTGCCAGTTCTTCTACTGATGTGAAGTCAAATGGGGCTGTTTTCCCTAAGTCCCAAACCTGTTTCTTTCTTTGAGTTATCAGAACCAGAATGGAGAGGAGTTTTCACCACTTGGTGTTTTGGGGTTTTTTTTATTCTTTTAAATGGAGGACACAGGGATCACGGGTAGAGCAAACAGCAAATCTTCATCAGCCAGACAGAGACAGTGCAAGCAGAAATCAGCCCAGACATCCAGAGGTCTCAATCTCCCACGTGTTACCACTGTGATATTGCTCAGTTGTCACCATCTTCAGATAAATTACGGCCTGACCTCAGTAACAGGAATGTCAAGGAGAAGATGCTTTAAGATTTTTGTTGCAGATCAGCTGTTGGATTTATCCTCCCCCAGTTTATTATAGATACATTCTGACAACTCTTCTATGTAAACCTATTAACGGATTAGATTTGCTGTACTTGTAAAACAGTTGTGTGTTAGCATCAAAACAATTCCGAGAGACAAACAGACAAAAGCCCTTAAAAATGCATTTGCTGTATGTGTCTGCAGCTAAAGCATCACTGGCAAAAGGCAAGCACTCCCACCCCAGTCTGAGCGCACAGCTTACAACAGTAAAATCCTTCCACTGCCTGCAACACAGCTAAACGTCCCCAGAGCTTCCCAAACTGTTTATTTTCTACCCGCTGCCTATCCTCCAGCAGCCGTGCTAATGCACCCCAGGCGGCTTTGATCCTGTCAATTATAACTGGAGTAGCACTCCAGCTCTTCTGGGGTATATCAGGGCCACGGCGAGCAGGCAAGAATAAAGACAGGCTCAAGCTCCCCCAGGCTACGAGATACGGACCCCAACAGAAGTGGGGATGGGGAGCAATTTTGTGTGGAGTGAAGGGGATGGAGAGGGCAGGGAAGACAATGACCGTGCGTCTAACCAGGTGGGAGGGCTAATTATTCCAGGCAGTGGCTTCATCATGAGCCTCTTTACAGCTGGGTAATTTCCGTGCTTTCAGTTCTTGTGTATTTAATAGCATTATTGGATGGCATTCGCATTGTTACTGGTGGATGCTTAAGTGTGCTGTAAACTCAACTTCAGAAGGCAAGAGTCACCCTCCCCTGCCCTCTTCCCATCCAGCCCTGCCCTATCCATTTCACGTTTAATTCCAGAATATACTGTTATCTTCCCAATCTCCTCTTCATCTTCTCTTCCCTCCAATGCCCTCGTCTGCCTTTACACTGTCTGCTTTGAGGAAAAGACTGACTCCATTTGTGAACGAAGGCAGCATTAAACAAAACCGTCAGAGATGCAAACTATGCCGTTTTGAAGGAAAGCAGGATGCTGACCCTCCCGCTCTCCTACCCACAGCACCTTTTCGGGGGGTCTTTTTTAATGATGTTCCATGTTTAAAACAGTCCATTAAACAAAAAAGCATCACAAACACGGAGCTTTCAAGCATGCCGGTACCACAAGGCAACCAACTAGCAGCTTTCATGTGTGATAATCACCAAGTCCTGCCCTGTTCACCCACCAAAGCTGGCAGTACCTCTAAGAGCAGAGGAAACGCCAGCCCTGGCCACCTAGCAGGGGCCTTCCATGGCCACCAGCTGCATTAGGTCCTAGGCTATCCCAAATAATTTTCAGCTTCTAAAGCTTTTGGGTCTGTGCCTCTCCCATCCCTTCTCTCCTGCTCCCTCCTGACAGCTTTGCTGCATCTCTCTTATATTCTACCTTATGGTGACACCAGTGTCACAAATGACACCTTTAGCACTGGGCCGTTCACCATCAGCAAGAAAAATCTCAAAACTATCTCTTTTTCCAGGATTTACTTCTGCAATTCCAACCTGTGTAATTTGAGGACAGGTGGCTCAAGCACTATCTTAAAAACCTAAAGAAGCTGGATCCCTCTGCGGCATTCCAGTATGAACAACCGAAATTCCCCCCAACAACAACCCCTACTCTGTGTGTAGGAGAGGTCAACTAACACCAGGACAAGAGGCAACTCCTCCTTCCAACACACCTTTTCAAAGCTGCCCTTTGGGAAAGCAAAAAAGATGCAGAGGGGGATCCACCTGCAGCTGCTCCAAGAACACAGCAAACATGGTTGGAATGTAACTTCCAGCTTAAATGGGACTCACAGCGCACTAACTTGTAAGAGTCACTTTTTAAGAGTCCACAGGAGCCTCTTCATTTTGTGTACAGGAGTGAAAAAGTTGTTCCAGATCCAGCAGACAGCATATCAATCCACCAAGAAAGCTGGGAGCCAGGATCAGTAAATCAAAGTGTGCCTTTCTGTTAATACTCTCTCATATGTTCTCATTTTATACATCCCTTCACCCAGTCAGAAAGTAGCCCTGGAGTATTTAGCTCCGTTCAGGGATAGCACTGCCATGTATCAAAGTGTCAGGAGACCCACCAGAGATGAAATCTGTCCTACTGCTCTCAAACCACAAAAATCAATTTTGTCAATGCCAGCGGTTACGGACAAACTGGCTGTGCTGTTGGCGTCCCCCAGCTCTGCACGGGGTGGCTCCTGGCTGCAAGACACCCACCCCATGATGTGGTCCCACCACCAAGGAAGGAGGTCTCCACAGGAGGTGGCCTTGCGCCCCTCTGCTACCGCCAAGACCCAAGCACTGCCACGCTGGGGACTCGCAGGGACGATGGCTCCTGTGCTCCTCCATTGCTCCCAGTTCAGTATTTCCAGCGCCAGGCAGCTTCCCGCACAGAAAAATATCTGTGCTCTTTTTCATGACCTCTAAAAATGGGGTCTCATTTCATCTTCCCCAGCAGCTGCAGAGAGCGGCAGCTGGTGGGAGCAGCAGGGAGCGGCCTCACGCAGAGATGCTTGAAGGCGATGGAAAAAAAAGCTGGTGCCTAAAGACCAGGCTTTCAAAAGAATTCACAGAGAGACAACCAGTGAGACTCCCAAAAAAGCTCCTCCCTGCCCTGGTGCATCCATCCAGCAGGTCTGGAGCATGAAGGTCAGGGATGGCATCCTTAAAACTGGGGCAAAACATGCAAGATTTTCGCTCTGTTGCTGTAGGTCTGTGGTCTCTTACAGGGTTGTGACAGGGCACCGCTGTGCCCTAAAGAACGCTGCCTGCTTTCACCATACACAACCACAAAGAGGGGCACCCTGAGCGTGATGGACCAGCGCAGAACACTGGCACACACAGGGCACGACAGAAACATGGAGATGGTGCCAAAGCTGGAAATTAACTTCTTTTTCCCCTCAATTAAATCGGAGGATCTGGCATCGCAGGCATACCATTGGCACGCAAGCTCTTTATTTTCGGCGCCCCTCCATGAGGTGCCCGCACAGAAAAGCTGTGACAACGCTGGCGTGTGAACCACGGCGTGCGGAGCAGAAGCTGAGCTGCCAAATATTGGGAGAGTCCCGCGCCGCCGCCGTGGGGAGTCACCCTGTCACCTCCGCACCGAACCGGCACGGCGCTCTGGTCACGTTAGGCAAATAAAAAGGCGACGAGGAATCAAACCTCTTTAATAGCCGCACATAATGAAAAGCATCTTTATCAGGTACACGCATTTATCCCGACATTGAGATGAAGAGGGGAAATTTTCACTCCTTTCAAAGGACTGTGGGACAGGAGTTAAACTACAGGTCAAAATGGCACTCAATACGCTGGCCCGAGAACAATACTTCTCATTCAAATCCACAAGCCAGCCACTTGCACTAGTCATCCCCAGCAATTAATCCCCCAAGAAACACGTTTGATTAAATCTTTTCAAGCAAATCCTTTGCTTTGCTTTTGTTAGTTCACTTCTTGTCAACATCTATTAAAATATGCCTTTAATTCTCCCACAATCTTAAAAAACACCGATTCCACTGTCTTCAACTTTAATCAACTGTATGGCCGGCATTTTTCATTTCATAATAATGTGCTGTTTGGAATTCAAGAGGCAGGCTCAACATCAATCATTCGGCAAGAATTTTTCCACTGCAATAAATATGCAAATGAGGAAAGCCAGTCAGTCGTATTTCAGGCCCGACTTGCTAGTGTTTTAAAAAAGACACAAATTTATTAATTGCCGTTGGCCAGCGGAATCCTATTACTTTGGGCATTGATTACAAAGCTGTGTGAGTGATTATTGTGCAACTCGCAGGCTATCCAGGCATGAGGAAAAATTATTAAAGCAAGGCAGAGATTATCAACTCAGAATAACAATAAGCCTTAACATTTTAGGCCTCTAACTTCTTCAACAAAGAATTACGCCAGAGCTCCAGTGTATCATAATTCTGAAGTCTGTCAGTATTACTTTTGGAGCTTGCTCTCTATTCCCAACAGCAGAGACACATTACCAGCCAGGAAAAGGTGGGGGGAATTCCTCCAGGCATCGCATCGTAAACGCGGGGCGTTGGACAACAGCTCTGCTGTAATTCCCACGGCACAACAATACCGGGCAGGAGGACTTCTGCTGTCTTCAGAGCTGCACCCCTCTGTGTCCTGGTGCCCCAAACCCAAGATGCACAGAAATAAAAAGCTACCGAGAAGCACAAGACCAAAGACACAAGAGCCAACCCAGACTAAATTCCAGGCTTTGCTGTGAGCCCTTTGGCAGCAGAGTGTCATCTGATGATTTTTTTTTTTTAAGAGGTGGTGTGGTTACATCTCCCTTTCTCATGGACTTCAGCTGATCCCTAACACAAAGCAGTTGTAAATCTGCTCTGGTTATTTTAGGAAGTGATGGGAGTAACATCCCCTTCATGCTTCCCAAAACACCGAGGTTGTGGAATCTCTTATAATACGACGGTAGGAAAAAGGCCGACTTTTCTGCTGATTGCAAGAAAAACGGTCTGCTCCACACCAAAGGCCCAATTTGCTGGTTCCATTGGAATGCAAATGATGCAAAAGCCTTTGCAGAGGGGAAAATTGTGTTCCTTCAGCACAAAGGAGCCAACGCTGCAAACCCCTTTCACACTAGCAGTTCAGCTGACTCCCAAAGAGTTACAGAAGGGACTCAATTTAGGCCTTTCACTCTAATATTACTGCATTTGACAGTAAGGACAACAGGATCAGACGTAGATGAGTTTGCTAAAAGTAAAGAAAATAACTAGATGCAACAATAGAATAAAAGGCTGGGTATTCAAGGATTTTATTAGTGGGGTCTGGGGGAGGGGGAAAGCTGAGGAGGGAGAGAAAGAGAAACACTTCCATGAAGTTCATGCTCTACTGATTCGCCTCAACCGTCATCTTTTGATAGCAGCCCAAACCAGGGAGGGGATGGGGCTTGTAAAAATGAGATTTATAATAACTGATGGTTTACATTACTGTAAATGTAAAAAAAGCTGACAGCACACAATCCCATCTCTGCCAGGCAGGAATCCCCAAGTACACATGCAAGAAAGAGAAAGGAAGAAGAAACGTGAAATTTCATAGTTACCTAGATATTGAGGACAGAAGGGAACATTAGCCCATCTAGACTGACCTCCCCACATAATACCAGGCCATTAATTACATTTATCATGACAAGCACTGAATTCCCATCTCAAGGTAACCAATTGCCAATTAATCCGAGTTAGTTGACATTTGCACACGCTTGTCCGGATGCTTTGCAAGTCTTTTTTTCCCCGCATCTTGTTTGTGGACTATACAGGACTACCACACACAAATATTTAGCTAAACTCCATTTAATTGGCTATTCACTGACTTGGGAAACTCAAGTGTAGGCAAACCTATTTGATGTGCTTAAAGTGCATTGCAATCCCACAGTCTGGAGCTCGGGTGCATCAGGTCAACAACTCTGGACTCTCCCGGCATTTCTTGCACTAGAATTTAAGACAGCTTTAAAATAAACCTCTAAGACCAACAGTGTCCAACACATATGGTTATGGAGATAACCTATAAAATGGAAGCATTTCAATTTTACCACATCTATACAAGAGAAGCAGACCAAAATTCTGCTCAAAAAGATTAAATACTGAAAGCTAAAAGCTTTGGCACTCAGAGAAAAAGGGCAAGACCTCTTTTTCCCCACACCCCACCCCCAAAAAAAAGCCCCAAACTACATGTAAAATAAACATCCTGTGCTTCTCCCACTACCTCCTACACAGGATTGCTGCACAATTCACAGACAGCAATGACAAGACCACAAAATACTTTTCTAGCAGCTCATACAGCCCAAATTCTGCCTATGCGCAAAACCTCACACCACCGTCAGGCAGAGAAGCGACAAGAGCTCCAAACCAGAGACCTGGGCCTTTGTCTAAAGCTTCTCACTTTGTATCTCTTCCCTCTTACTGGCTGGCACATACGCCAACAGCCACCCATGAGCCTGTCATTCCCTACTGACCCCAGTTCTTA
>VZRU01018422.1:294-11965 GCA_013398155.1 Pedionomus torquatus | reverse complement strand
GAGGATTGTTACCATAAAATTGACATTAAAAAAAAAAAAAAGAGTCCGATTCATTTTTTTATTTTAGTCAAGAGAAGTCTTCATTAATGTCAACAGGCTTTGGCTCAATCCCAAAAAGAGCTGAATGGATTCTTCATTAGATCAGAGAGGAAAGGTGAAATTTGGGGACACCTGCATCCACATCCATTTAAATCAAATTCAAGCCTGCATGAATTGACAAGCAGGATATTTTTTGTATTCATAAAAGTGTCTACACTAATACAATTCAATTAAAATGAACTACCAGTTTTAAGTGGGCTAGATCTGATCACAATAATTTACACTCAGCCTTGAAACCCAGTTCTGCTGTCACACATTTGTGCAGGCTCCCAGTAAAATCTTCAAAGCAAGAATGTATTTAAGTCCATGATCTTGCCTAGCACCAATTAATCCGGTAACTGCTCTATGCCTCTGGAAACTGTGTAATCTGCCTGTGCCTCAGTTCCTCCCCCACTCCCCGGTGACACCTACCCTGCTCTGTATTAATGCATTATCATCTCCAGATGTATGGATGGATACATTTGAGTTTTAAAAGTGATCCACGCACAGAGACGATAACAAAATTATGACTGGAATTATTGGCAGCTGATTCCCGGAGGCTTCTCTGAAAAATTCTGAGCCTGTGTCAATAAAGGACATTTCATCTGACAGCTTTTCTCTACCCAGATATGTACAATGCCAAGCAAGAGCAGGCGAAGATCAGGGTAGAGGGTGACCCATCAGACAGGGCACCAGCGTCCCACCAGAGAGGAGGACACCTTGCCCGACACATCTTCTCTTGCAGGAAGCAGTAGAGGTTCTCCGCTACCTAAAGCGGACTTAATATTATCCAAAGTTACTCAACACTTAATGAGATTTTTTGACATGACTTACCTGGATGCTGCATAGAAGGTAATTTTTTTATTTTTTTTTTTAAAAAGATCAGAAGTCAGAGTAACAGAACCCAGAAAAAAAAGTCCTCTAATAAAAGACACTGAGAACATACAAACAAACATACACCAAGCAGATACTAAAGAGAATCCTTCCCTCTGTCTGGAGTCCCTTTCCAGCAAATATTGCAGAACCAACCCAGAAGTAGATAAGGATAGTCAATGTGAAGCATTCACACAGAAACATTTAATATGCAAGAATGTAAAACCCGAAAACACATGGCATCTTTGGAGGTCTCCCGCTGGCAATGAATGTAAGTGGGATTCTTAATCACATCCTTAAGAGGCCTTGTCCACAAACGTGCCGTTTACTCACAAGCCTCAGATATTTGTCACGGGAGCAGTTAACTAACCTACGGTACCAGGAGCCCAGCTCAGGCAATGACGATAAAGGTCCACACAGCTCCAAGGGGAAGCACAGCCCTTTACCAGGACACTCATTACAAACGTGCCTGCTTCCACTCCAGAAACAAGACATTTCTGGGTCAGTGTTTGGACTGGACTGCACACTTTAGGAACAAGTGTCCACATCTCCTTCCTTTCCCAGGAGAAACCAAACACCCAGCCCTGTGCAGTCTGGGGCAAGTCCTACTAAGTTTTCTAAGTGCTCCTTCTAGCTCTAGTTTTCAATCAAACATAATTAAATAGCAGCCACTGGCTAGCTGCCCCCGAGACATGGAACACCTTAAGGGAATAACCAATCAAT
Source organism: Pedionomus torquatus (assembly GCA_013398155.1). NCBI lineage: Eukaryota > Metazoa > Chordata > Aves > Charadriiformes > Pedionomidae > Pedionomus > Pedionomus torquatus. The sequence continues at coordinate 10,291 of VZRU01018422.1, read as the reverse complement.
GTGTAATATAAGTTATCCAACAACCGACTCTGACTTGAAGAAACGAGCTACAGAAAGATTATGAATAGCGAGTTGCTTCCTGCAAACACCACATATCGCTCGCGCTCATTTCCCTTGTTTCATCTTCCAATGTCTGTCTTTAAAAAATAAAATAAATTAAAAAAGATTCTTCACAGCACCCCGTTTTAAACATATACTGAAGGATGTAAAAGGTGCACATGCTCTAATACTCTGCAGTCCGAGCTCAACATGCAGAAGGCAGGACTGGGAACCACTGTTCAAGCAGCAACACCATTTCAAGGTGTAATCACATCCCCGGAGCGGCCACAAAGAAACACACTCTCCATCATGTCACTCAGGCTGCAAGGAGCATCGCTGGTAGGGTACAAAAAAAGGACTGGTCTCCATCATTACATTTAATTTAGTCCCAAGAGACAAAAATGCACTACTCTGCTGTCCTCGAGCCCCAGCGCAGTGTCCTCATGGAGTGAAACAAGGTCACCCCACAGTGCTCTTCAACGCCCTGTCTCCAGTGTGAGCTCATCTCTGTGTGTGAATGAGCCCAACGCAACAGTTCTGGAGGGATTTCAGAGGGGGTACTATAGAAATGCCATATGATGGGGGGAAATGAGGTTTCTTCCAGATAATACATCCTCCTCGAGTACAAGGAACACAGGAATTGTACCCTGTGCACAGATGGAATGCCACTAGCTCATGGCCACAGTTGAATCATCTAGAGTAACGTGACAGCGATCAGGACAACAGGATATAGTTGACTATAGAGAATACAAATTAAAGTTCGGACATCACTGAGTTAAGATGCAGAAATTTCAGCAGAATTAAAAAGAAAAAAAACCCAAACCCCCCACATATAAAATTCTGTATCTACCAGCAGCAGACAAGGCACTGTGCTGAAGAGTCCAGGCTGCTCCCAGGCAGAGCTCACCGCTGCTGCTCCGTTACTGCATTAATAACCCAGGCAGGTTCAGGGATAACAGCCTTGGCAAGCACATGAAGCATTTCATTTGATTTTTGTTTTTTTTTTATCCCATTCACTTTATTCAGGTTTATTTTCTTATTGATCACGAACCTTTGTGTAACTTCTCCATAGCTCTACAAAGTGTAAATAACAGTTAATATTTGCTCACTGAAGGGACAAAAGTGGGGACGGCAAACTCCTTTGTACAGACCCTGCACGTCTTACCAAAACCCAGTATTTTTTTCCACACCTCCAAAACAACTTCTCTTAACCTTATGCTGAAGAATAGAAATGTGAGATTCCAGTATTTTCTCTTAATTCACTGACAGATGGAAGAAAAGAAAAAAAAAAAAACAGAAACCAACACACACACACAAATTCAACTGGGAGTTTACATTTCAGGGACCTACTGAACTCTTGGAAAGTGAAATCACACACACACACAAAACCAGCAAGACTTCAAATGGGCAAGTGCTTGTATGTTTCCATCAGCATCTTGCCTTCTACAAGAGCCTCACCTGCCTTTCTATGTTTCTAATTCCTCATCTTGCCAACTAAAAACTGAAAAGAACACATTACACTCTTTAAAAAATGAGAATTCCCAGTTCTTTTTGTGAAGTATAACATGTCACTGTCTAACTACCAGTCACTGAAACATTCTAACCTTCGTATTTTTAATTGGAATTGTAAAGAGAAAATAATTAAATAGCACGGACAGAGCTACTTTTGGGAAGCCCAGCTGCCCAGGGCACATATGACAACGGCTTCTACCCTCTGTTGATTAAGAGATACCGTTTCTTAAAGCTTCTTGTTGCCCCCTGCCCCCCAATTAGCCGTGGGGCTTTTTGTCATCCACTCAAGATTTAACATAACAAGCCCCAAACCCAGCCCCCGTTTAATTCCTGACACTGGATGCGGCTTCACTAATGTTGCTCCCACCTCTTCTTTGGCTCTTTCTTGCCCCCGAGGTAATTTTTCGTGACATTTTCATGAGATCTACTTCTAACCTTCCTCCCCCTTGAAAACATACACAGAAATATGAATGGCAGGCATGCAATCTGCGCAGAGACACAGCACAGAAACTTGCACCTTGCGCTCCTTTTCTATGTAAATAATGCAAGGATCCTGCGGGAACATGCCAGGGATTGGAATTTTTAATTAATGGGTCTCTTTAATGTGCAAATCAGGAGCAGATTGCAAATTCTGACTTGCATTGATTATGAAAAACATTAATTGAACGTGCAAGACCCCAAACAGAGGAAACATCTCAAGCCCTGGACCAGACTGGAAGATAGGGTGTAAGGGAATACAAATATATCTTGGCAAAACAGAGCACTCCAGGCAGCAGCGCTCACACGTGTGCAGTGCATTAAACATTTGCACTGCATCCCCAGCACAGCCACTGTGATTTCAGCATTAAAAACCACTCAGACTTCCTCCGTGTATGCAAAACAGGAATAAACATGAGCTCTATAGCCAGAGTTTGGTCTCCAATTTGTATGTAAAAAGGGTGACAGGAAAAAAAATCTGGAATATAATTAAAGATTTTTTTTTTTAAAAAAAAAAGGGAAAGAAAAAGTAAGTCAATGCAAACAAAGCAATGCTGTCTCTTTAAACAGAAATTCATCCTATATAAATTATGGCCATAAACTTTTCCTGCAGTGCAGCCTAATTAATTCTTGTTCTATACACAAAGGGAAATGCTGGGTGACAAATGGGTGTGAAGCCTGAAAGCTGCCAGGTCTGCAAAACATTTTCTACTTCAATTTATAAGCAATTTTGTAGTAAATCATCCACCAGAACCTGAGATCTCAGGAATCCAAGACTGTCCAAGGCATGTTGTATCATTTCAATAATAATAATAAAAAAAAAAAATCATACAAGATTACAAAAATAATCAAATAAACATTTGAGGTTTTCTAACCTCCCACCTCTAAATTTGGAAAACAAGCATGACCTTACTATTTTCTCTCAGATTTGGCTTTAAAACTGCAAGTGTATAGAACATGGCTGTCTCCTCTTCAACACAGTTATACTCCATCCTTTAGGGAATTTCTCTACCCCCCCGAGCTGCACAGAGGGTGGTCACAAGTGAGAGATATCCAAGAGGGAAACACAGGAAGGGCTGTTCTCCATTGAAAAAAAAAAATAAAAAAAAAAAATTCATCCTTCCTGTGACCACAGAGAAGAAATTTCAGGAGCAATGGAAGGACTTGGGATAAACTCCAGAAATCATTCCAAGGCAGCTTTCAAAAGGACATGAGAGACTCACCCAGGACCTCAGAGAGCTCTCTGTGCCTTCCTGCCCTACAGAGCACACCCAGAGCCTGGATTTTTGGCACCACCAGCCTTGTGCAACTCGAACGCCAAATCGTTTCCTCCTACTGAGTGAAGATGACAGCTTGCCAAATATTTTTTGTGGATTTGGAAGGAAGTGCTGAGGTTTCCCTGAGAGCATCATCCCATCCAAAACAGCATCAATATCATGATTATCCCAAGCCCTGTTGAAGAGTGAAGTGCACTCCAATGGAACCACCTCGGCATTCAATATTCACAAAGCCCTGTCTTCTACACACCTTGAAACTTTCTCATGCACAATTCATCTATTTCTCCCACCCCCCCATCTGGGGAATGGGATCCTACCTGCAAGCTGGTAATACAACTGGGATGAGAACTCAAGAGTCCAGAAATGTCTGCCCACCCCAGTAAATAAAGTAAAAAAAAAGTATATTTTTCTAGAAGGCACTAAACCACTTGATCAGCTAAAAACTGGCACTTTTACTGGAAGCTGATTTACACTGAGGGTTTTTTTTCTCCCTCATAAATCAAGGTGCATCAATTAATGAAAGAACTTTAAATATCTTATGATGCATATTTTCAGAAAGGATTTAGTTCCACCTGAACTGGCAGGTCACGGCCCTGCTGGCCAGGCACACGCCATAACACAGCCCAGCCTGCCCAAGGGGTAAAGTTCTAGCTCATAATTAGACATTAATCCCTCTCCCAGGGCCCAACACAGCAAAGGGCGAGAGAAATGGCTCTTCGCCACATAACACCGACTGCATCCCTAGTCTTTCCTGAGATTTTCATGTATAAATTTACTCCTTTTTTCATGCTTGGCACTTTGAAACTTCTGGAAAGAACATTTTTGGAGGGCAATGAAAGATAGATGCACTGGATGATAGTGCAGATTGTCAAAAAATTACTTTTTTGTAACTTACTTCACTGTTGTATTTTAAAAAATAGAACTTAAAGGAATAGAAATGTGGTCCCTTACAGAAGGCCAGAAAATAGTGAACAGGTGTAGCAGTACCAGAATCTTCCTATATTACTTCCACCTGCCAGTCTGAGAGCTCCCTCTGCTAACTTCACCCAGGTCACTCCAGCTTTGTTTTCTTGCTGTTTTCACAGACAAAATACCAAACAGGAACCCAGGCCATTGGGAACATCAGAAAATACTGCAACTCGCCTCCCAGATTATGAAAAGAGTTGTGGGAAGGGAATCACTGAGCAGTTATTAACAGTGGATTTTCCTTCAGCATTCTGGACAATGGAAAGATTAACCTCTCTGCTGTACTGGGTACAGTATTACACTCCATGCTCCTGGACGTATTTTGCTTATAGGAAATATCAAAATGTCAACCATTGTTTCTGTTAAAGGTCTTTAATGATATTGCATTTTAGACCTATAATGAAACACAGTGCTCAGTGCAGTTTGTAATGCATCTCATTAAATACATTAATAACATGTATTTCACTGAAAGGTCAGCTTAGTATTGTTGGGAGTTCGCCTTTCTTTTTCCCTAATCAGTTCATTTAAAGCAGCAGCACTAACTTTAAAATAGAAAGTACCTCACCTGCTGTAACTCTAGATAAGCTGATTAACTGCCACTTTCAGGTCAGGTGTAAGCCGTCAAATGGCAGCGAGAACTTCATGTAGGGGCAAGACTCAGGGTCAGGTTTGAGACTGGTGAAAGTTCCTAATCCAGTTTTAGGATGAGTTGTGTCAGCCCAGGCCACGGTTTCTCAATGCGCAGGCATCCCTACAGCCTGGCACACGGTGTGGTCGAAGGTTCCAGGCACTGCTCGTGTTTCCTACCAACTGATTCACCCGAGAAGGCTTCTCAGGATCCTCCACCAGGTGCTCACCTACAGAGCTGAAGTGTTCTGGGAAGCAAGCAGTATCTCAAGATTGGGAAAAAACCAGAATTGAATGGGATAACCAACCCGGCAAGCTTTAAAACGCTACTGGGCTTATCTTTATTATTCAAAATGACTGGAAGAACACCCTCTGAAGTTCATTAATTTGGCACATTGAACAATCTGTGTATAAATTGTCATCTGTATGATTTTGGATAGAAAACAACAAACTTACAGTAGTTTGTGTATTCTTAAGGGTAGCGTACCTAACATTTTATCTACCTGTGCTTTTACCTTAAGGCCAGCAAAAAAGGTGTTCAATTCTTAAAACTAACTAGATCCACAACACACTGGAGTTGAGTACTTTGCACTTACCACCTGGAGCCTGCACATTATATTTGCCATATTGGAATATCCACTACAAATCTCATCAATCAATATCATTAATCATGAGTCTAAGAAATAAACAGATGAAGCAGCTCCAAGCTGAAAAGATATTTGCTGTTGGCTTAACAGCACAGGCCTTCTTCTTTGGGTTACATTACTCTTGGTTAGAGCAAACCTTTGCCTTCACTGACCCAGCACAAAGTTGGTACCACAGGGTGTCTCTGGACAAAAAGAACACCCCAACTCTGCACCAAACAGCAACAAGCAAACCAATTATTTCCAAAAATCCAGCATGAAACTTAAATTCAATTCTTAAAATTGAATCCCCACATGAACTAGAAAGAGCAGCAAGACCCAAGCTGAGGTTTACCAACATCAGATAAATGACAACAGGCCATCAGCAGAGATCTGCTGAGCACAGACATGGATGATAGGAGACCTTTTCTTTGTCCAGGGTAGGAAATACTTTTTCGCTTCTATTTACAGAGTGCCTAATTAATGATTAAGGCAACACAAACCAACAGCTAATACTACAGACACTAGTCAAAGCCCTCACTGGCCCATTAACACTTCGCCATGCAGGCAAAACACACTGGCTTCAAGAGTCTACCCAAAGTAGAAAGAATAAAGAATTCTTACAGTTCTCGACAGCGTTGTCAAATTCTTGTCCACCTTCCTTTCTGAAGATGGGGTAAGTATCTGGCTGTGGAAGCCGGTTGGCTGTCAGGAGCGCCTTCTGCATCTTGATTCTCCCTTCCAATAGTTGATCCCACAGTGCTTCATAACAAAGAAAATAAAACAGTTATTCAGCAAGCCAAAGCATTTGCTCCTTGTGAAGGAGCTGTAGACTGAACGGCACAGGCCCTCTCCTTTGGGCTACATCACTCCCGGTTATGGCAAATCTCTGCCTTTACTGAACTAGCACAAAATTGATACCACAAGGTGTCTCTGGACAGAGCAGCATCCCATGCTGTGACGCTGTCTGAAATTCTTGTGATTGACACACGCATTAACAAATAATAATCCCTCTGCTTTACTATTTAAAAGGACATGCTGCAAATAGAGGTTGATAGTTTAACAGGACAGACAAAGAAATTGCATTCAGTGTTACATTTTGGAAAGAAACGCAAGCAGTACCAGCACCGCTGCACAGCACGACCAGTGCAGGAAGTCTCCAGCCTCACCACAGCTACAAGTATATTCAGTAGCAGTTAATTAAGCCAGTGGATAAATACGCTTCATAACCAGGGACTGCATACCAGCAGTGACACCAGTTTGCATAGGAGCTTTGGCACAACATTTGCCAATGACTCAGGCTGCTGTAGCATGCACATGCGGGATGCTAACAGCTTGTCAACATGAAGTGCTTCCTAACACGGCCAGTTTCTATACTGTGGGCAAGGTGAAAACCTCATTAAAAATACAAAGCAAACATGTACAAACCTAGCTGGTTCTTCACAGCTTTGCCTTTTTCTACTTCTTCAGTGTCTTTTCCTTTTGAGAAGGTCATCACCCCCCCTTCATCTTCACTCTCTTTGGTTTCCTTTATATTGTCGTGGTTTTCACTCCCATATTCCTCTTCACTTCCTTCCTCCTCGTCATTGCCTTCCTCCTCGTCACTTCCTTCCTCCATGCTGGCATCATCTTCATCTTCCCCCTCGCTGCTTCCAATGTCATCCATCCCCTCCGCAAATTTCTCAAAGTCTGTGATATTCTGGAAACTGAACTTCGGTGCCTTGGCCTTGACAGAGGGATCTGTCTCTTCATCTTCCAAATCATCATCCTCCTCCTCACTGCCAGCACTGTCAGGCTTCTCCTCTGGTTTACTGCCCAAGCTGCCATTTTCTTCTGAATCTTCACCACCACTGTACCATTCATCTAATGCATCCTCAGCTAGTAATTTAAAGAGGGAAAAAAAAAATAAATTACTTACTAGCAAAAGGTGCCACTTTGCAGTACATATCATCAATAGCTACACGTTTGGGCTCTTTGAGCTCCAAACTCCATTTCATCTGCGTATGATGCTACTTTCTGGTTTGGTCAAATAATGGGAACACAAAGACATATCCACAAAAAGATCTCAGCCCATGTTTACCACAGTAACAATCAGCACATCCATGGCTTAGCTTTCCAATGAAACAGTGACACAAGAAGCGAACGAGGTAGTCAGAATTTGCTATGTGCATTTTTCAAATAAGAATCCGAATACGCTCACAGTCCCAAGATACATTGGCTTAAAAGTGGGAGCTGATTCTTTTCCTCTGCACAACGTTCAGTCAGTGCATTGACTCTCTTCCCTTAGGTCAAAAAAATACAACCTGAATTTCAGGAAGACCCTTTAAGATGACTTAATTCTTAACTGTACCTGTTTAACTGCCCTGTAATAAGGACCTAAATTTGTTATCTCAGTTCAGATGGCACTAGCTCAGTTAACACACTAACATCATATTTAGTCTAGCAAAAGGGGGAAAGAAATGAGACTTCTTACCAGATCCCTCTTCAGACAGAGCATCTCCCCAGAGTTCTTCTTGCAAAGCTTTGCGAGACGTAGCTTTTCCACTATACCTTTTATCAGCTTCCAAGAGAGAGGCCGAAGCTTTTTTTCGTATATCACCAACAGGCAAAATGTCATCTGCGGTTTCATCCTCAAATTTGTCAATCACTTTAGCAACTGTAGCTGTGGGGGTAAAAAAGAAAGAGGGGGAGGAAGGGATGTTTAAACTGAACTGAATTTCAGAAGAATTAGCTGCCCAAAGGAGCCATGGAAAACTCCTCATGCTCTACAAACAAAAATATACTGCAAAGGTGAGCAATGTAAGAGTCTGGCTTTTAGGCTTCCAGAGAGAACAAGGCTCTTCCCTGCCTGGTGAAGGAAAGCCAGTCCGCTAATTTTCTGCAAAGCGGGAAAGGTTGCTGGGGAATCAAAGGCAAAGAAAACCCTCAAAGGTGGGTTTTGTGAAGACCTGCACTAGTCCTGCCTAGAAACTACTGAGCAAAGTAACACTTAAGATCTAGCAGAAGATGTAAAATGGCTACAAGGTTACTTTCCAGAACACATCCTGTGACCTGTCTGTGGCCAGAGCTGTTCTCCCGCCTGCCAGGTTGACCTCTGTGGAAGGAAGGGAGATGTTATGTGATCTGACCAAATCCAAACACTCTCCCAGCACTCGGGACTTCTCCATATATAGGTTTGGTACCATAGGGCTCACCTACAATACAGGGATTAATGTTTATTAATATTTGTTAATAGCTACAATCACATTTTCCCCCCACCTCTTCTTTATTTTAGAGCAAAGTATCTCAAACTAAGCCTATCCAAGCTATTCCACAGATTCATTAGAGTCTCATGGGAAGCGAGTTTATTCCTCTGAGTAGAATATTCAATAAGGCTGGAATGCCTTTACTCACATCACGCTTCCAGATTAAAGGAGGAAAAGTGCAATTCAGATGCGCTTTGGCCTCTTGCTGTATATAAAGCCACACAAATAGGTAAACATTTGAGAATGGCTAACCAGAGAAAACAATTTCTCTGTAGTTATTACCCTCTTTCCTACCCATCTTCTCCAGGATACAGAAGCAGCACAGCCCAGCAAAGAGAACACATCATACCATACCCCCCTCCTTATTTTCATTCATGTGCACGAAACCCTGTACACAAAATTACAGGGTTAGCTTTGTTCAACCAATTGAGTGATCCAACCGGCTGAACATCGCTAAGTGCTCTTTTAATGTGTGTTTGGAAATGTTAATGCCTCACATATAGTGTTTACTTGAGGCAAGAGGAAAGCAAAAAAAAAAAAAATTCTCCTGCTCATAATCAAAGCAACAAGATCTGGTCTAAACAGTCACTGCAGCTACAAGAGGAAGGCAAGATGCTCTGCACCAGGGAATGACAGGGCAAGAGGGGCCGATGCAGGACAACCGGTGGCACTCGACAGATCTTCTGGCATTCTCAGTCCTGGCGCCACTAAAGCATGAAGTCTGAAACTACATAGCGATTACTAAAATGAAAAAACCACCTCTGCTGACTACGTTAGTTTTCTCAATGGTTGCTAAGGTGCTGCTTAGAAATACTATTGCTCTCACAGACAATTATATAAAAGAACCAGGCCAGATGGCACAACGTTTAGTGTGACTGGAGCCCAGAGGCAGCCACTGCCAGCGTGTGACCGGCAGCTTGCACAGGTCCTGCCCCACGGCTCGGCTGGTGCTACTGCTCTGTGGAAAGAATCCGCTCTGGAGAAGACAACTGAAGGAAACGGCAGGCAGCAGCCTGGAAACTTCGAAGATGACACAGCCACCTGCATTTCACGGGGAAAGGGCAGAGCGTCTCAAAACTCGTAACTCCGGGAAAGAGAGCTCGATTAGAGAAGGTAAGTTGATCACTGGCACCTGGAAAGCATCCGACGAGACACGTGGAGCAGCTCTGCGGCCTGCGGGAGGGCAGAGTCACCTGCGACCGCACCCACCGAGTCCTGCCCCCTTCCCCCC
>VZRU01018421.1:0-27060 GCA_013398155.1 Pedionomus torquatus | reverse complement strand
AGATGATGTGTTTGCTTGTGTTTTCTCATCTCTAAGAGCTTAAGTGTCTTGGAGGTGTGAAAAACGAACTTGGGTGATTCTTGACTCTTTGTGTGATAACTTGCGTGATGGGTTGGGGGGGGTTCTTTTCCTTTGATACAACCAACTCATTAGGTTTGCTTTGTGGTGCTGGTAGCTGTTCCCTGCTATATTTGATGCTTTTTGGAAAAATTATTGCAGTGGCTAAATTTCTGTAGATGATTTTTAACTTGTATTAGTCCCCACAGTGATGTTTTTAAGGGTACATGTCATAAAGTTGCTAAACATTGATTGAAGTGATCCTTTATTTTTCCTGAAAACATTGAAGTGATCCTTTATTTTTTCCTGAACATCTGTTATTTACCAACTGTACGTAGTTTTCCTTGGATTGCAAAAGGGAATTTAATTTTGGTTATATACAGTTTGTTTCACTTTTTGCATTTGCAGTAAAACACAATAAAATCCAAGCAAATGGCTACAAAATCTCAAGGGTTTTTTTTTGTTTTTTTTTTTCTGAACTTCTTAGAATCTGGACCGGTTTCTAAATCTCAAATCGATGGCTAACGGCTGTTTGGAGCTCCTCTCCATATTTATTTTGCTATTGAGGAAAGGAATCAATATTTTGAGTGTTTTGTTGATCACTTTAACGCTGTTTTGATGCTCAGCAGTTTCAAAAATGGTTTGGGGTTGTGTTTGGCTTTTTTGAAAACGTGGCCTCTGTTTTCTTGCCTGAAGAGTTACTCTTGGAAGGTGCTGGTAGAAGTTATTTTCTTTATATTGGGAGCCTCAAGGGGAACTAGGAGCTCAAGTTTGAAAGTTGTTTGGTAGTTGTATAACAGTCATATTTTTCTTTCATTTTAATAATTAGAATAACGAACTTGTTCATTATTAAGGGAAGAAGGTGTAACCTTCCCTTACAGGAAGAGATGCTGCAGGGATGCTGAGCAGATGTTGACATCCAGGAAGCTATCAGATACTTCTTAGGGGAATTTTAAATTTTTAAGTGCTCAGACGGCACTTGAACTTTGCCATGTTCTCTCTCCTACCTGAGAATTTCAAGATAAATAATAACAACGGCAGTTCTGGGGTGTGAATAGTTTTTCCTTAGAAATCTGACTAGTTTAGATCTCAAATCTACCCGTATTAGTAAGAGGTTAGATGTTTTAACTGTGTGTGCAGGGGTATGGTCTTGCCTCGAAATGTGCAAACGAATTTAAAATGTTCTTTGGGATTTGGTGGGTATATTTTGAATACAAAAATCAGACTGTGTGGTGCTGATTTTCCCTGTTGCTGTTGAACGCTGGGGTGAGCTGGTAGCCATGGAATGAGTCATCTTCTTAGGAAGGCTGTACAATAAAATAGCTTAACTTTTCCTGCTGGTGGTTCATTTGAAAGTTGCAACCAGTCAGAGTAATGAGCCCGGTGGGTTATCCCGTGAAACTTGTATTTTATGAAGAATAATTACCTTTTTCCTTTGAGGAGGGTTGTCCTTGCTTTATGTACACTGTTGGGACTTGGGTTGCGATTGTGACCATCCTAAACTTCTTTGGAAAGGACAAAGTTGAGCGTCTGCCAAGATAACGCCAGTGTTAACTCACAGAATTTGCTAGCTGATGGGTCTCAAAAAATAAAACTTCTTTTGTAAGATTTGGTAAAAAAGCAAGCTGTTTCATGATTTTAACTGGAACTTCTGAGGGCTGGGAGATGTCGTTCCTGTTTTACTGTAGTTTTAGATGCAAAACTAAGGTCTGTGCAGATCATCCTACAGCGTGCTGTAGTACCCTATCTCTTTTGCTTCTCTCTGCTTCCAAAGGCAAAACTATGCAAACTGGAGTGAATCATCACAGGAAACTGATGCTTGTTCTCCTTGTTCTTACACATATGCGCTGTCTTTTTTACTAATAACTTTATTTGCTGCAGAAGACCGGTTGCAAATTTAAATAGTAAATGTATGTGATAGAGGGGAGCAAGGACTATCTGTATTTAGGGCTGTGTTAAAGGAACCATGATATCAAATCACCGCATCCTTTGTGTCGGTAAATAGCTTGAGAATCGGTATAAATGTTAATTAAGCACTTGGTCTCTTGTGAATGAAAATATTAGTAGAATGTTAGCTTGCACAACAGAGATCTAATTTTACACATGACTACGCAAAACGCTTGCTGGTTTGCCAGGTTCCCTGGTGTGTGAATGGGAGAACCTCACGGGGAGGTGAATGGCATCTTCTGAAATGTGTTGGGCTGTGTCAGCTCATCAGTTTTTGTAGGTTTTTCGTAGCAATGTGGGGTTGGATTTGTTCGTGATTGAAATGGTAACAAGCAGGCGAGCTATGCATTTTTTTTTTTTTTTCTGCAAAATAGTGAACTTAGATCAAAATCTTGCCCGTGCTAAAGGTGGTCTTGAAAACAGCGAGTGTGTTTTGGTGTGGGTGGATTTCCACTCTTCTGTATCCTCGCCGCAGCTCAAACTTCATCTTTGACTCTTGACAATTACCCTCACAGATTGACCCAGCCTAGTAGTTTGTCACTTTATTACAGCATGAATATGTTTGTTTGGAGTTTGATAATAAAACCGCTCTTTACGTGTTGCCTGGGGTTTAAGTGGCGTAAAGAAAGATGTGATGAGATGCAGATCCCTGGTAGAAGGTCCATTTTGTAAATCTTTTTCCCCTTTCCCCATTTCTGTCTTTATAATGAGAACTGGGGTTAATGGCCAGTAGCTTGTGGAAAATCTGTGCAAGACATTCATAGTTCCTTTAATTTTTTTTCAGTAGAGAATACCTGATACTGCATCATAGAACTGAAAAAAATACCTGGTCTTTGGAGTTGCCATGCTTCAAAGCAGTAAGTTTCCAGGTCCAGCGGAGGGCCACGAAGATGATTAGAGGGTTGGAGCACCTCTGCTATGAGGACAGGCTGAGGGAGCTGGGGCTGTTCAGCCTGGAGAAGAGAAGGCTCCAGGGAGACCTTAGAGCAGCCTTCCAGAATCTGAAGGGAGCTCCAGGAGAGCAGGAGAGGGACTCTTTATCAGGAAGCATTGTGATAGGACAAGGGGTAATGGTTTTAAACTAGAAGAAGGGAGATTTAGATTGGATATTAGGAAGAAATTATTTCTTGTTGTGAGGGTGGTGAGGCACTGGAAGAGGTTGCCCAGAGAAGCTGTGGCTGCCCCATCCCTGGAGGTTTTTAAGGCCAGGCTGGATGGGGCTTTGAGCAAGGTGGTCTGGTGGGAGGTGTCCCTGCCCATGGCAGGGGGGTTGGAACTGGATGATCTTTGAGGTCCCTTCCAACTCTAACCATTTTATGATTCTATGATGATGTTTTACAAGCTGCTGTATTTTTTTTCCTCAGTCTTCTAGACACCTAACGTCTTTTCTCTTTTCAAATGAATTTGGATGCTGAAATAATTTATTTCGGTGGATTATGCCAAGGTTTTTTAATTGTCATTCCGAAACCTCTGGAAAGCTTTACAGTGTTAATGATTCTTACCATTCTCGGAAGAAATTAACAATTAACGTTGACTTAAACTGCTTTGAATATTTGTATGGAAGAAACATACCTGAAGCTTTGTAGCTATTTAATACAGCAAGCAAAAGCCAATCATGTCTAATGACAAGGATTTGACAGATTTTCAAGCTTGAGATCAGGTATGTTTGCAATGAAGAAGGTAGCGAAGCAGATTGTGATAGACTTTTCTTGTGTTTAATGTTTAATATCAAACAAGTTTATGTACTGTTGATCAGAAGCTACAGTGTTTGATGTGACTTAAGTGAAGTCATGATTCGTTGTAGCGATATGTAATACCCACAGTAGATGAGTTAATATTAAAAGTGGGTGATAAATGTGATGTGGAAGTGATGTCAAACACTATTTTACTTAAAATTTAATAATTGATATTGGACTTGAGATTTATTAACTGGTTGCAATGCAGAAAGATTAAATTCGTGGGGGTGTCCTTTTATGTAAACAAACAAGCTCTGACATCTACTGTTGGTCGTGTCTTAATGCTGGAGGGGTGGAGTTTATTCACACGCCGTATTTTGCTGAATCTTCTGCATTAAACATATAAAGCACGTGGGTATATTGATATTGTGTGCTTGGGTCTACCATAAAGCTGTATCAGCCCATCACTGATGATCTGCTCCTCAGGTCTGTTCACGTCTTTTCACACCCTTTCCTGTGTGAGTTAGAAATTTAACTGCTGTTCTGAATCAGTTGAGTAGTTATCACCTGAATGCAGCCTGAACTTACTTGTGCCTTTCTGGAATATAAGTAGATGGTTGCTTTCCTGCTGCTCCTCGGGACCAAACCAAAACATTTCTGTCAATGCTGTTAATCCACAACCTGTTAGGAAAATGCAGTATTTCAGCAGCAAACTATTGGAGAGTAAATGCGTATCTAGTGAAATTTAGGAGGCGGTGTATTAGTTCTGTGCTTGTTTCATTTTTGAGTAGGATGGAAGTTCTATATCTGTAGTGTTTCTGGCTACCAAATGAACTGATTTATTGAAGGTAGGCTTCAGTGGCTTGGAGCTGAAAGTCTCAAACAGCATGATAGGGTTAAATCCTGAGAAAGTAGGTAGCCAGGGTGATTGTTCTTATGCCAACTTCGTGGCAAATAAGTCTCTAATGCAGAATAAACTCCTCTTGTTATATGTTAGATTAATATGACTTTAAGATCAGCATGATTTACCCACATGTACTTTTCAGTTATTTGTTTAAAAAGTGAATTATTTCATAAAAGAGTATGGATGCATATATTTATTTCTATTTTGTTAGTTTTTCTGTGATGAGACTTTGTATCTTTATGTGCATTGAGCTAACATGTCTGCTCAGTGCGACGCTCTGATTTCAGCTGGCAATGCCAGTTTTAACTGTGCTCCACATCATCTTGTAGAAGACCAGAAAATGCTGTATTTCTGGGCAAACAAGCAGTTCTGTCTTTTCCCAGTGCCATTGCCCATCTGAAAGAGATGACAGAATGCTGTGTGGAATGGGAAAAAGGAGCTTGAGATGGTGCTCCACGGGCACAGATTAGCTGTGGCAGGACATCCGAGGTCCCCTGCCAAAGCTCAGCCTCCTGGAGGATGTGCAGGTTCTGCTAGAACACGTTCCTCCATCGAGGAAGGGCGGTGGGCTTCGACTTGGTGGCTTTCTTGAATTTCAGCACACTTTGGGTCGTACAGAACTGGAGGAAAAACTTCTGATGTTGCTGCCAAGTCACAGTCTCAAGGCTTATTTCAGGGGAAGCGTGCGAGATCCGTAAACACTGGTGGAAGTTTTTCTGGCCGGTGCAAGATGGTGTTTACTGAAAGAAGCTGTATTGTGGTACATCAGAAACATCAAAGTGAGTTGTTTGTGACACCATCGTTATGTGCAAGCTGGAAGTTACGTTTTGTCCAGCGGTCCGTCAGCGTGGTACCTTGTCCTGGGCCAACTTCAGAGGCCTGCAGAAGCCTGTAAGCATTTCTCAGAATACTCTCCCTGCATCCATGTTTGTCACTTGGATGGTTCCTGAGTTTTTTAACACCTTCTGTGAATGCAGCTTTTTTACCTTGTTTGGGTTTACTTCAACCTAGTATGACCTAGTGTAAAAAAAAAAAAAAGGCACACAAGTACCTGCTACCTTTTATTTCAAGTGCCCACTGCCTGGTAGAAACGCTTCTGAGCCCAACCCAAACCTCATATTTAAATCAGCTTGTTTATGGCCTGTACTTAACTGAGAAGCTCACAGGAAATTCTGGAAAACTTACAATGTTGTTTATAGAAAGATTAAAACGGAATAACTATTTGTGGTGTTTCTTTGCTCTTCAGTAGCTGATAGGCTGCATCCTTTGCACAGAAGCCTAGTATATTTAGAGGGGGAAAGAGAACTTATTTACTGAGTTGATGAAAACATGCTACTGGAGGTAGAAGGCAATGACAGAAGGGGTTCCTTTGTGTGTGGTGAAGGAGAGGACAGGAGCTACTTGAGGGACTGAACTGGCAAGAAGGGGCAGCTGATTCTTTGGGCAGGTTGCCCAAAGAAGTTGTGGTTGCCCCATCCCTGAGAGTGTTCAAGGCCAGGCTGGATGGGGCTTTGAGCAACCTGGTCTGGTGGGAGGTGTCCCTGCCCATGGCAAGGGGATTGGAACTTGATGATCTTAAAGGTCCCTTCCAACTCTAACCATTCTGTGATTCTATGATGGGAGGTTGAATAAACATCCTGCTGAAGAATGTTGTGGCTCACTGCTGCTACAAAGTGGGTTGTCCTTGAAAGTATCCACTGTCACATCAAGATATAGCTCTCTCTGGGCTATACAGCACTCAACGGTACAGCTGTGTTTCTTCAGATTTATAGCAGTTGGAGTTGGTGGAGATATTCCAAGATATCTGAAAATATTCCAAAACCAGGCTGGACGAGGCTTTAAGCAACCTGGTCTGGTGGGAGGTGTCCCTGCCCATTGCAGGGGGGTTGGAACTTGATGATCCTCAAGGTCCCTTCCAACTGTAGCAATTGTACGATTCATTCTATAATTCATGTTTATCTGCTATAGTTGGGAGAAGTGGCCAGTGCTATCTTCGTAGGACAACTTTAGTTGTTCTCATCTGGGATGAAATGCAGGTGTAAGGCTGGCAGGAGACCTGAAGTAGAGTGCACTGGGATTGTACAGTGCCCTGCAGAGATCACCCATCCCATGGCAGAGAAGGTGCTGGGTGGCAATGGTGCAGAGCAACCTCCCCTTGCTCTGCAGACTCCCTTTAACATTCCCTTCTTGGCCACCGGTGCTGGGGCAGAATAATCATAGAATGGTTAGAGCTGGAAGGGACCTTAAAGATCATCTGGTTTTAACCACCCTGTCATGACAGGGTAACCTTCCACCAGAGCAGGTTGCTCAAAGCCCAATCCTGCCTGGCCTTGAACACCTCCAGGGATGGGGCAGCCACAGCTTCTCTGGGCAGCCTGTTCCAGTGCCTCACCACCCTCACAGCAAAGAATTTCTTACTAATATCCAATCTAAATCTCCCCTCTTCTAGTTTAAAATCATTACCCCTTGTCCCATCACTGCGATAGGATGATGCATTGATAATGCATCGATGGCTTTGGCTGTGGAGTTCAATAACATCATCTGTTGCTTCCAAATGTTAAAATCATTGAGAAATAATAAAACTCATACGAAGGTGTGTATGTTTTTTTGTTTCCTCCAGCACTGCAGTAAGATTTTCTTCCAGCTGTGGAATAACAAGGTCTGTGCTGTTCATAACACTAAGATGATCTTTCCGCCCTATTTCATTACCCTTTCTCCCCTTCTTCCCACCTCAGTGAACTCTCCTTTACTTCCCTCGTTCTGCGAAGCTTGACAAACATTTTAGCATTAACAAGCACTTCTTGGTAACCTCTAGCATTTGTCAGTCCTCTCCTATATGCAGTTTGCCATCAGGCTGATACAGTTATTTCTCTTCCCTAAGAGCCAAGCAAAGCTCTTAAAGCTCAAGCGGCGAAGAATTTCTCAGAACTATGGTAGAAATTGTGACCTTGTTGATGTCTCTAATGGTCTGGGGAAAACAAACAATCTCTCAAAGTGAGGGAAGGCCTGTTTCTAAAGATGCCTGTGTTTCAGCGGCTGTGCCTTATTAGTATTACATTTAGTATTACATTTCTTTCCATTATGATCATTTAGATCTTGTAGTACCTTGGAGAAAAGCGCTGCTTACCCTTGAACTTGCAGGCTTGATTGATGTTTGAAGAATGGGTAACGAGCATTTTGTACCTCACCAGTGCCAGCTTCGCGTTTTCCCCTTTTCCAAGAAAATCGTTGGCGTCAGCCAGAAGCTCTGCTCCTTTTTTTTTGGTTAGTTTAGGATCTTCTAGTTTTCTGTCCTAATGGTCAGTTCTAATTGGCAAAGTAATACACTGAATGAAACTGGGTGTTAAAATTTGCGTGTGAGCAATCACTTGGTTTTTCTACTTCTCTTGGTGTCCCTCTGGTGCTGCCCTGGCTGTTTTCCAGCTCATCTACAGCTATCTAGTAGCACAAGTGCCAGGGCACGTTCATTGCCTTTTAGTATTAATGACTAGCAGGATTATAATGGTTTCCTCCTGAGAACAAACCGCAACGGTTCACAAAAACCCTATTAATTAGCGGATGATAGAAGTGTGGAAATTTTAGTTTGATCCCAGAGCTTGTGGTGTTCTTGCAGTTCCCAACAGAAGGGTGCCTTCATGCAACGAAGGTGGAGGGGCTGTGGGGTGAGATGCAACAACAAAAAAAAACCATCCAACATCCCCCCCGGTATTGCCTGGAGGTGGGAGTTTAAAAGGAACTACCTGGATCTGGGCATAAAATGGCTGTGAAAATGTTCTGCTTTGCAAGAAGATACTTCAGTAAGTGGCAAAACTATCCCTTGAAATGCATATTTAAGCTTAGACAAATTCTGTAGCAGAGAGCAGACGTCTGAAATAACACGTTAGCAGTCTGTATGAAGGTTAAAAAAGGTTAACAGCAGGTAAAAAGCTTGTCAGGGTAAGGAAAGAGCATTTGGAAGACCGAATATTTATAAGATGGGATCCCAGAAGGGACTAATGGCTGGAGAGCAGCCCTGAGGAGAAGGACT
Organism: Pedionomus torquatus; assembly: GCA_013398155.1. Classification (NCBI taxonomy): domain Eukaryota; kingdom Metazoa; phylum Chordata; class Aves; order Charadriiformes; family Pedionomidae; genus Pedionomus; species Pedionomus torquatus. Next base: position 18,449 of record VZRU01018421.1, on the reverse strand, counting down.
TGGGAGTGCTCATGGATGAGTAGCTCAACATGAGGCGGCAGTGTGCGCTGGCAGCCCAGAAAGCCAACCCCATCCTGGGCTGCATCAACAGAAGCGTGACCAGCAGGTCACGGGAGGTGATTCTCCCCCTCTACTCTGCACTCGTGAGACCCCACCTGGAGTCCTGTGTCCAGCTCTGGAGTCCTCAACAGAGAAGAACATGGAATTGTTGGAATGGGTCCAACGGAGGGCCACCAAGATGATCAGAGGGATGGAGCACCTCTCCTATGAAGACAGGCTGAGAGAGCTGGGGCTGGAGAAGAGAAGGCTCTGGGGAGACCTTCTATCAGCCTTCCAGTATCTGAAGGGAGCTCCAGGAGAGCTGGAGAGGGACTCTTTGTCAGGAAGTGGAGTGATAGGACAAGGGGTAATGGTTTTCAACTGGAAGAGGGGAGATTTAGATTGGATATTAGGAAGAAATTCTTTCTTGTGAGGGTGGTGAGGCACTGGAGCTGTGGCTGCCCCATCTCTGGAGGTGTTCAAGGGCAGGCTGGATGGGGCTTTGAGCAACCTGGTGTGGTGGGAGGTGTCCCTGCCCATGGCAGGGGGTTTGGAACTTGATGATCTTTAAGGTTCCTTCCAACTCTAACCATTCTATGATTCTATGACTAGTCACAAGTCGAGGTATAAATAGGTATAAAAACGCTGTGTCCTAGAAGCAGCTTGCAAAGCCAGTAGAGGTCTCGGAATGCGTGTTTGTCTGACAAATAGGAGTAGGATGGTGAAGATAGCGTAAGGGATAAATAACCCAAGTTTTTGTGCCATCTAGAAATTGTTTGAAAGGTGGAAGTCTAACCCTGGTGAAGTCCAGGAGGAGAACATACTCATAACTGGCAGTGGAAAGAAGGAAGCTAGAAAGTCCAGGGTGGATTTGGAGGGCGTGTGGACGGGGAAGTGTCATATGTAAAAAGAAAGAAATCTGGAAAACATGGACTTCTAAAATCATCAGCTACAACACAAAGATTCAAAAAAGTAGATTGCTGAGAACTCAACTTCTTTGAGTAAAGTGTCAGCATTGGGCTCATCTTTATTCTAGTTATGCTGCTTTACTGGCAGTAAAGATGAAATACGATAAAAGTGTCGTGTTAATAAATAATGGACTGGAACACACTAATAATGTGGAATCGTACTGAGTTACCTGGCTTAAGCCTGGGTGAGTATCTAAATATTCCTTCAGCTTTCTGAAGAAGTTGGAAATAAAGTTGGTAAAAACCCACAAACTGGTATGAGAGTACAGAAGTGGAGGACTCAGTGATTGGCACATTTTAAAGAGTCTAACAAAGATTTAGGGAATCGAAAGCAAAGAGGTTTTACATCTGGTGTTGGTGAACTTAATGAACTTCTAATTTCATACTTCTGATAGTTGTATTAGATAAAAATATTCTGCTGTTTTCTTTTGAAAGCATGGATAGATGGATCGTGCTTGGCAGGTGCTTACCTATTGATGCAAAGTCTTTGAAGGAGGTCACTGATTAAAGAGGTTGACTTGTGATCCTCAGCAGCCTTACCTGGTATGACCAAAATAGTATCTCTCATGCCCAGCCCTTTCTTTGACATTATTCTTTGTGGCAGGAGGAATCTAAGCCACAGAAAATGTTTGTAGCCATTGCAGTCTTACAGCCCAACATGTTAACGCGAGCTGATGTTGCCGTGGTCTGTGTTCATGCTGTTGATTTTAAGTTAGGACTGGTTGAGGAGTGGATTTGCTTTACGTTCATCCCTCCTTGGCAGAGGGTTAGAGGAACATCAAGGAATGCATCACCCAACCATTCCAGCCAAGCCAACCACTAAATGTGAGTCAACATCCAAAGCGATCATTTGTTGAGAGGGAAAGTATTATCCATAAACCTTAAACTGATTAACCAACAGGAAGCTGGTTAGAAAAAGATGTTATATTTTATTTGGTCATTGTAGTGTAAGTAAAGTAGAATTGCTTCGTTTTTCTCTATGGCATGAGCAATTAATTGTTTAAAGAAAGTTTCAGTTGAAAGATGGCTAATCTGGCTGATGGAGGAGACACTGCTGTGGGTAAAATATATTGCGAATGGACGACAAAACTGTGAATAAAATTGTTATAACTGCACTAAAGGGAAACTGGTTATGATGANATGGACGACAAAACTGTGAATAAAATTGTTATCATAACCAGTTTCCCTTTAGTGCAGTTATGAGTTAGATATTAGAAATTCTTTCCTGTGAGGGTGGTGAGGCACTGGAAGAGGTTGCCCAGAGAAGCTGTGGCTGCCCCATCCCTGGAGGGGTTCAAGGCCAGGCTGGATGGGGCTTGGAGCAACCTGGTCTGGTGGGAGGTGTCCCTGCCCATGGCAGGGGGGTTGGAACTGGATGATCTTTGAGGTCCTTTCCAACTCTTAACCATTCTATGAATACTTCTCAAAATATTTACAATTCACTGTTAGCTCAGTGCAATATTCTAGGTAATATTGTGGTAGGTCAGAGGGCAGCACCTCTAATAGCATGAAGGTAGAGTTTAAAAATTAATGAAATACCAAATAGCACAGAGAATGGGCTGAGAAAATGGTGAATTGAATACAATGTAATGTTAATTCACATCTAAATAACTTCTCCATGTTCCATAATTGTGACTGATCACTGCAAATTGCTTCTGTGGCCAGAGCTCAAAAAGGTTTAGATACCAACGAATATTGAATTGTAGGGAAAATATTTAAAAATAAAACTAAGAACATGAAGTTTGCTTCGGAGTCGGGGCAGGTTATAACTAAAAAGAAGATTTCAAGATAACCCATGAGGGGGGGTGATTTCATATGTGTGCTGTGGGGTTCCATTACCCGTGTTCTGAAGCAGCAGATGGTGGTTACTATCAAACCCAGTGTGGGATTATATGCACTTGGTGCCTCATTTTATTTTCCAATGGCTATGGATAAACACCTTTTCTGCCATCAAGGTCTGCTCTTTTTCATTTCTACCTGTTTTGTACCATACAGGAAGGGAAGGATCTTCTGGTCTCACAATTTTTAATGTTTTTCAAATNGCAGGGACACCTCCCACAGGACCACATTGCTCAAAGCCCCATCCAGCCTGGCCCTGAACCCCTCCAGGGATGGGGCAGCCACAGCTTCTCTGGGCAACCTCTTCCAGTGCCTCACCACCCTCACAGGAAAGAATTTCTTCCAAATATCTAATCTAATCTCTCTTTTTCTAGTTTAAAACCACTGTCTTGATGCAGCCCAGGATATGATTGGTTTTCTGGGCTGCCAGTGTGTACTGCTGGCTCTTGCTGAGCTTCTTACTGCCCATCTGTACCAAGTCCTTCTCCTCAGGGCTGTTCTCCAGCTGTTCTCCACTCAACCTTTATTTGTGCTTAGAATTGCCGTGTCCCAGGTGCAGGACCCTGTACTTGACGTGTCGCTTTTTTGGGAAGCTGCTTCACTGGGAAGATTCAGGTTTTTATTGTGGCACTTTTCTTTCTGCCCACACCAGGACCTGCCAGGCTCTTCCCATTTCTGATAGCATCTACACAGGGTTACTTGTGTTGGAGAGTTTATATCTCAGACGCGAGATTTTGAGTGATGGCAGTATGGCAAAGGATAGTGAGAAACTCGTCATCACTTCAGGATGTTACACTTACCTTTCTCACTCAAATTAACAGTTGTGTAAAAGGTGGCCAGCAGCAACCAAGCGGGGTTATGGAGAGGTAATGGCACTGGCAGCACCTCCAGTCTGGCAAACTGGTCTGAGGCTTGGAGTCTCCTTCTGGAGACAGTAGTTAACATCAACCTCAACGCCAGACGTCAACTCCTGCAATAGCCCTAAAGTTCTAATCGTTTCTTGCAACTAAAAGGTTCATGTTAACAGGGGTAGATATTTTAGCAGGTCAAAACATGAGTTTGCTCATAGGATTTTGTATTTAAGAGTTGAGTGTTCCAAGGAATGGAACTGTGAATCCTCACTTTGTATGAGACTCAAATATCAAGAATGTAAGTGGTTTGCTTTTTCTTTAAACAAGTCTTTATTCTAGACCTACACTTAAGGAATTTACTCAAAAACCACACCGTGTTTTTATGTATTTCTAGCACTTTGTCAAGCAATTGTCTTGGGCAATTTTGCTTAAATTTCTCTTCACTTGCTTCCTGGGTTTCTTAAGAAATAATGGAGAAAAAAAAAAGTTGTTACTAGCTGTGAAACCATTTAAAAGAAGCCTCAAATTCTGTGCTAATTGGATTAAACTTGTAAAATTGTAGGGTTGCGATCGTGAATTCATCTGTGGAATGATTTTCATCCAGCTGTGTGCCTGCTGCCTTTCATGGGGGTCTTTATCAGCTGCTGGAAACGTTATGACTGTTCAGCCCAAGCCTCTGAGACGTGGTGCGTCTTTTTCTGGTTCTCTGATATTTCTTGAAAATATTTTTAAGTTTTCATTTGCACTGCTGATAAATTAATGAACTCACAGGATCTTAGAGCAGAACAAATGTGCAGTTAGTTCTTTCCAGCTGATGAGGAAGCGTGTTTTGCATTGCAGAATGACTCGTGTTGGCTTCACCTTCAAAGTTTGCTTGTGCTTATCCTTAAAGAAAACTCAGGCTCATAGGAAATGGCCTTGAGTTGCGTCAGGGGAGGTTTAGGATGGATATTAGGAAAAATATCTTCACCAAAAGGATTATCAGGCATTGGAACAGGCTGCCCAGGGAAGTGGTTGAGTCACCATCCCTGGAGGGATTTAAAAGCCAGGCAGACGTGGTACCGAGGGACATGGTTTAGTGGTGGTTTGGGCAGTGTGGGGTTGATGGTTGGACTCAGTGACCCTAAAGGTCCCTTCCGACCTCAATAATTCTGTGATTCTCTATAATGCTGCTTTTTGTAAAATACCAAATACTTAATGGGTAGTAGTAACTTTTTCTACAGAAATTAATCATTTTTCCCAAATATAAACTCCACATTTTTGTAGCACAGTTACATTCTTGCACTTCTTTAGGGTCCAGTAAACTAACACTATTTTGATTGATTTATTTTTTAATATATTTTTATCAGGAGACTTAAGTTTACAAGACCAGGTTTTCGAGGAAAAAACTTCTGTGACACTTGACAGTTACAGACAAACTGCCAAGAAACACTTCACCTGTTGATATTGTTCAGTAAAGGTTTTGTGTAGATGGAAGATGAAACAGTGAATCCTGCGGTACAGATGAGACTTCTTTTGAAAGGCAGGTTGGATCACCAGTGACTAAACGAAAAACCGTGCTATTTTTAAAGTTGAACCTGAAAAAGGGCAGAAATATTTTTGTAATAGATCTTATCTGATCAATGAAAAGGCGTCAATCTTTCTGGTTTGTTTTGTGTGTTGTTTTTTCTTTTTTTCCACACCAAAGACTGAGGAATGATAACCTCTGACCTTGGTAAGGAAGCTTGATTTAGAAAAGTGATTTTTATGCAGCCTGCTCTGATTATTTATTTTTTTTTTAATAGTACCTATTTATTCAAGTGAGAGATGGTGAGATAAAGTGACTTCATTATATAATCAACATCCTTCTCTTAATGTGGAAGAAATATCTCAGACAGTAACTAAGAAATTCAGCCAAATTGGCAGCAGAATGGTATTTCTAGTAACTAAGCAAAATAATTAAAATGCATTTATATTTGCTCTTGTTTTCATATAATGAATTAAAAAAGGGCTTGCATTCAACTTATCCTCTAACAGAATATGAATAAAGCCAAATGAACCATAGAATGGTTAGATGTGGAAGGGACCCTAAAGATCATCCAGTTCCAACACCCTGCCCTGGGCAGGGACACCTCCCACCACACCAGGTTGCTCAAAGCCCCATCCAGCCTGGCTTTGAGCCCCTCCAGGGATGGGGCAGCCACAGCTTCTCTGGGCAACCTGTTCCAGTGCCTCACCACCCTCACAGGAAAGAATTTCTTCCTAATATCCAATCTAAATCTCCCCTCTTCTAGTTTAAAACCATTACCCCTTGTCCTATCACTCCACTTCCTGACAAAGAGTCCCTCTCCTGCTCTCCTGGAGCTCCCTTAAGACACTGGAAGGCTGCTCTAAGGTCTCCCCGGAGCCTTCTCTTCTCCAGGCTGAACAGCCCCAGCTCTCTCAGACTGTCCTCATGGCAAAGGTGCTCCATCCCTCTAATCATCTTTGTGACCCTCTGCTGGACCTGTTCTCTGTTGAGGCCTCCAGAGCTGGACACAGTACTCCAGGTGGGGTCACATGAGTGCGGAGTAGAGGGGGAGACATTCAAGAGTAGAGGGGTAAGACATTCCCCTTGGTATCTGATAACGCTCCTGTATTCCCAACATACTACATACATCAGTTTTCACTGGAAAAACTTGCCAGATGCTCTACAACAGAATTTCTCTCTCCAAATATATTTAGGAGAGCTCAGGTATTTACTGTAGGATGAGCTGACTCTTCCTAAAAGTGTCTTTCTCTCTGTGGGCTATACATGGATTATATGGAACCAGCTCAGGTGTAAATATGTAAATTTACTCAGGTGAATCCTACTGCTGTGCTGCCTCCCTTGCCAATAATTTAATGGCAAAATACCTAAAAAAGATCAGAATAAGGACTAAAGCTCAGGCTCCTTTCTCACAGGAATTACACTCGTGCTTCCTTTTCTTCTCAATTCTTTGAGGCCTTGAGTCTTGCATTTTTTTTTTCTAGCTGCCTTGTGGCTGGGCCACCCTCCTAAGGGTGGGAGTTGTCTTTTTGAACCTTCTGAGAGTGAATGAATGCACTGAATTCAATTTTACCATTTCTTGAATGGCTGTGTAACTTCTTAGTGTTACATCAAAAGGTAACCGTTGCCGTCTAATCCCTCACATCCTTTTTGGTGAATGTGAAGCGGTCTTCCATTACTGTAATGACCACCAAATGCCTCAGTCTAGACTGAGACCTGGGTGTAAGTCTTCATTTTTGTAGAATGGTAGACTTGTCTAGGTTGGAAGGGATCTTTAAGGTCATTGAGTCCAACCATCAGCCCAACACTGCCCAAACTGTCATTAAACCATGTCCCTCAGCACCACGTCTGCCCGGCTTTTAAATCCCTCCAGGGATAATGACTCAACCACTGCACTTGGTCAGCCTCCTCCAATCTTTGACAACCCTTTTATTGAAGAATTTTTGCCTAATATCCATCCTAAACCTCCCCTGGCACAACTTGAGGCTGTTCCTTTGGAGAAGAGACCAACCCCTGTCTCTCTACACTCTCCTTTCAAGTAGTTGTAGAGAGCGAGAAGGTCTCCCCTCAACCTCCTTTTCTCCAGACTAAATAGATATCAGAGCAGGTTGCATAAAAACTCTGTGTTTTTAATATTGAACCTTTTTAGCTGCTAATCTTTCCAGAGAGGGGTCGTGTTTCCAAATACGTGCCACTTCAGCGTTTCCTACTGTAGAGTTGAAGAATCCCATCTGATCAACCTGCTTTTTTTTTCACTAGGGCTCCTAACTCTGCTTGTGCTTTCTGTAAGACGCCTTGGTGCCTAACACAGGCAAAACAGGGCACCTTGCATCTCCTTACATCTCCGCGGTGTGGGTAAGTGCATTCTGCGACACATTCCGAAGGCTGGCTCCCAGTGCCCAAACTGGGCAGGCTGATGGCGTCCGCTGCAGCTCTTCTCTGCGTGGGTCATCATCTGGGGGGGGAAAAAAAATCCCTCTGAAGTGGATTTGTTCCAGTTTATTGGGAAGCCGTGGGGGTGCATACTTGCACCAAGGAGCTGCGAAGCTCTCCAGAGTCCACTGCTGACGTGAAATCTCTGTTATTACCTTTCCATTTTGTCACGTGTACGTTTTATTTGAGAATTATAATGACACAGTTCAGCCCTAAGGAGGAAAATGAGGATTTTCTGCTCATAGTCTAAAAGTCTTGGTTCTGTTGGAGGCTCAGCAGGCAGGAGAATCCCAGGGTCATTTAAGAAGATCTTATTTCCTGAATTTTACTGGCCAGAGTGAAAGATGCTTGTGCTGCCATATTTGCACTTTTATAGGTTGTGGTCCCAGTGTCGAGTGCTTGTCTATGCTTAAATTAAGGACCAGCAAGTCAAGTGCTTTTGATTTTGAGATGGTTGAAAAGCATGGTGTGGTCACTGCAAGGGATTTAACTGTGAACATTGGGAATTTGATAAAATTCCAAGTGTTTCTGGTACCTGTTCTTCAGTGCAATCTGCTTGTTTCCATCTTGCTGCCATGGCCTGATTTTTGCTGCTCTCATGTCCAGAGTTTGTGGACTGGAGCCCATTTTTTATTCAGTACATTTTTGGAGGCAGTAAACTGGGCTTCTATTTGCTGTCTTTCCTTTCCTGAGCTATTTCCAGATTCTAAAATAGATCGTGCACTATTTTTTCCTGCATTGTTTTCAAAGTAATTTTCCCTTTTTCTTTTTTTTTATTTTTTTCCTTGCCTCCATTCCTTTTTCATTGTACAGTACAGCATGCTTTTTGGCCTAAATTTTATGCTTTATTCTAACATCAGATTTGCTTTTGTTAACCTTTCTGTTGTTGCTTAATACGTTAACTTAAAAAGTCCCCAACATTGCTAGGAAGGTAATAGAGAATGAAACAGAGGGGACTTGTGAAAGATTAAACCATCTTCTGGCTGCTAAAGGGCTGCTGAAAAACAACTGTGGAGGGATTTAGTTTAATGGGTATGGTCTTTAAAAAAAAAAAGTGATATGCAGTGTCATCAGCTTAACTGTTGAAGCTGGAGTTAATCTCAGTTTTGGGTGGTGAAGCTGAGTGGGGATGGAAAAGGTGGTTTTTTTTTTGTTTCCAGTTGAAAGCACTATCCATGTGGGTCACAACTGACCCGCAAGCAGCGGTGAAAGAGATGTTGTGCTGGGATCCATCCATCTGCAAGATAATCTTAACTGTGCTGAGTAATTTTAGAATGGCTTGTGCACCCCATAGTCCAGGCAAGTGGAGAGTCTTCTCCGGATGAACAGCAATGTGCCCTTGTGACCAAGAAGCCCAATGGCATTCTGGATTGCATGAAGAGGAGTGTGGCCAGCAGGTTGAGGGAGGTCATCCTCCCCCTCTATTCTGCCCTGGTGAGGCCCCAGGTGAAGTACTGGGTCCAGTTCTGGGCTCCCTCATTCAAGAAGGACAGGGAACTGCTGAAGAGGTACAGCAGAGGGCTACAGAGATGATTAGAGGCCTTGAACCTCTCTCTTATGAGGAAAGGCTGAGGGACTTGGATCTTTCTAGTCTGGAGAAGACTGAGGGGGAATCTGATCAACACCTATATATGCTTAAAGAGTGGGTGTCAAGAGAAGGGTGTTCAAGACCAGGCTGGATGAGACTTTGAGCAACTTGGTCTAGTGGGAGATGTCCCTGCCCATGGCAGGATGGTTGGAATTTGATAATCTTTAAGGTTCCTTCCAACTCTAACCATTCTATGATTCTAAGAGGATGGGGCCAGTCTTTTCAGTGTTGCCTAGTGAGAGGACAAGAGGAAACGGGCACAAAATTGAACATCAGAAATTCCATCTAAACATGAGGAGGAAGCTCTTTATGTTGAGGGTGGCAGAGCCTTTGGAACAGGCTGCCCAGAGGGGTGGTGGAGTCACGTTCCTGTGCAACCTGCTGTGAGTGGACCCGCTTTGGCAGGTGGGTTGGACTGGATGATCTCCAGAGGCCCTTTCCAACTCCATATCAGCCTGTGATTCTGATAGGTGTTTGTATAGGTAAGAGATAAAAAGGCACTCGGATATTTGTATGCAAATGCTCTAACTGCTGAGCATCCCCATTTCAAAGTGCTTTCCCAGGATAACAGTGTCACTTCAATGTGAGGGTGGTTTGTTTGTTTCTCATGCCTGCCAAAATCCTTCTAGGAACAGGATACAAACCCACTAGTTGGTGATTTGGTTTTTTTTCTGTTTTGATCTTTGGTTTAATTTCAGCATGTTTGCTCTTTTCATTCACTGGGAGGCAGAACCAGTTACATTCTTTTTTCCCCCTTTCCTGAGTGTCTGTCTTGTTTTTACGGATGCACAACTTGGTAGGATGGTAATACTCATCAAGTGACTCAGCTAGAAAATAATATATTTAGATTGTCCTTTGGAAGAGGAACTACATTTCATGTTGGGAAATGCTCTTAAGAGGTCAGATGCTTCAAATTTTTTTTTTATTTTTTTTTTAATGTTAATTTTGCTGCCTGAATACGGGGCTCCTTATTGTCAGTTGTTTGTCAGAGATTCACAGTAACTCCTTGTCTGGTTCATGCTAGAGTTTTTATCCTTCTATTTATTTATTGTGCCAAGTTTGTGCCATGGCCATCGTTTTTCTCTGTGGTCTAAAAACTTCTTAATCCCAACTATAGGGGTCTCCCATTTTCCTTAAATAAGAGTTGAGGTAAGAAATAAGTTAGTTCCTGGAGAGGAATATTTATGTTGGTATAAACCAGCCCTGCTGCTGAAGGAGACTCTATCCCCCTTCTTTTCCCGAGTGCTTCACTAGTCGTTTAATGAACCGGATGAGGAATTTACCTTTGGGTTGAAACTAATCTAGAAGACGAAATGTTTGCTGCTTTCAACTGCTCGTGGGGGATTCAGACTCGCGCACAAAAATGGAGGAGAATAATAAAGATGTTAGAAACTCAGTCACTTGTCCATTGGGTATTCCTGTGCCTTTCCTAAGGGATGCAACCAACTGGTTTTAAGCACATTTATGCGTTGGGGCTTGTCTGTAAAGGGAATTAAGTGCACGGTTAGTGTGTGATGGGCAAAGCGGTACCTTGGCCGTCTAGTTTGTGATTCTTCTTCTGTGATTTTTCTTCTTGGGGCCTACAGGAAGGCTGGGGAGAGGCTGTTCACAAAGGCCTGCTGTGATAGGACAAGGGGCAATGGACTTCAGTTGGAGAAGAGTAGATTTAAGTTGAATATTAGAAAAAACTTCTTTTCTCTAAAGGTGGTGGAACCCTGGAAGATGTTGCCCAGGGAGGTGGTTGAGGCCCCTTCCCTGGAGATATTCAAGGTGAGGCTGGATGAGGCCCTGGGCAACCTGGTCTAGTTGGGGGTGTCCCTGTGACTGTGGGGAGGTGGGACTAGATGACCTTTGGAGGTCCCTTCCAGCCTGGATGATTCTGTGATTCTATGATTCATCACCAAGTGCCTGAGTGGATGCTCATGGCTTTATATATGCTCCTTGTTCATCTCCCTCCAGCACTGACAGCGGAGAGAGCCGAACGTGGTGGAAGTAGGAAAATCGATGCCGGTAGCTAATGCACATCAGAATTGGAAAGAGATTGGTGGGAGATTATTAATGATCCCGTCAATCTCTGCTGTCCACTTGCTTAGCATGGTTTTATTTGACAGTAAAGTCATAGCATACAGAGGTAATTTTGATCAAGGGAGAAAGATGAAAGAGTAAACTGTTAACAGAAATACTTGCCCTGTGTTTCTTATGAGTCACCTTTTTTCTTTCACTTGCCAAAATAAATTAGCAGGGGAAAAAAAGGTTATACTAATGTAACTAGGAAGACTTGTTTGTGTTCATGAAGCATGCCAGCAGCTTTTTGCATCCCAAAATGTTCCTTCTCGTTCCCTTCCCTTTAAGTCCTCACAGCAGGGGCGTTCAAATGTGCTTGTTCCTTATCCCATGAGGGGCAGAAGAGGCACAGGCTTTGCAATCCCCATCAATACCAGGGACATCGTGGTTCTGATCTTCCCCTCTGTGTCCAGCACCTCAGATCTGCTCTGATAAAAAGGTTTTTTATTATTTGTAATCATTTTCCACATAATTTTTCTCTCTTCTTCCTCCAGACATAGAGCTTGGTCTTCTCCATCTTCTGCTTTCCTCCTTTATTTCATTTTTGCTGAGATGAGCATTCAGCTGAGAGCGTATTCGGCAGGGAACAGAAGTAGAGGTGAAATGGGGTTACGGTTATATGGGAAAGCGTTAACAGGAACCCACAGCCAGGTCTTTAATCCATGGCTGTGCAGGTGTTTGAAAGTTACAGCTTTTCTGACCAGACGATGAGCTTTCCACGTGTTCGTACTTTTTCATGTTCCGTTTCCATTTTTCTGGCTTTCCCAAATTTATGAGAAACGTGTGACTGATATATAGGACGTTCTCTTCAAAGGGTTTTGTGTGATGCCTGGGCAAGAGTCTGCCCTCCAGGAAAGCTCAGGACTTAACAAATTGGCTAAACTCCACCAGAAGCCCTATAATTGTATATACAGTGACTCATTCTTTCTGACTCATGGCTTCTTCCTATGAAAAGTCTCATATTTTCGAATATCTAGCAGATGGCCCCGCGGTTTAATTATACTTGATTCTTTGAAACAGTTTCTCTTAAAATAGCGCTGTGCAATTTTGATTAGCCCTCTGCAAGGAGTCCTGGTGTTTTCTCCACCGCTCAAGTGCATTCTGTGAAGGTTTCAGGGGAGCTACTGTATTACGTTTCAGAGAGATCAAAGGTTCATAAAAGTTTGAGAATATCGTTCAGATTTAGGGGGTTTTGCTTAAGTTCCATCACATTTTTTTTGGTCCAAATATTAAGCAAATTGGCTTAATTATGCAAGAAGAATGATGTGTATTACTCCTTCCCATATGTGAAATTTTAAAAAATACGGTGTTTTTTTTTAGGTTATTATATGAATTCCTGAAATGAATGATGAAGGTCCCACTTGAATAGAGATGATACTTTACACTACTGGTGTTATTTAAAAATAAGGCAAACAACGCAACCCAAGAGTAATTATACCTTGTGTTGATTATCTTTGGCATGTTACAAGTAAGATTAGAAGAGTGCTGTAAAAATGATCCTTATTAACACCCCACTTCCAACAAACTCCAGCGTATTCTTATCTGTGAGTTCAGAATAAAATAAGTTAAAGTCATGGAAGTTCAGTGCATTTCTGAGATGACTGAAACATTTGTCTCATTCACTAGTGTGCTTCTCCTTGCCAAGTAAGTTTTCTGGTAAAGGATGGATTAAAAGGATGGATTTTTTTACTACTCTTTAGCCTTCCTACCACCCTTCCCTGAGCTGGTGTTCCTGGGCAAATGAGGAGTCCACTGCTGCATGTAGTCCATCAGTTATTTGCATACATTACTTTGGTTTCAGTAGAGTTGGTGTCTCGTTCCCATAGGTTCCTCCTGTAGTTCAGGCACCCTGGATGGTCATGCTGCACTTCCCACACTCCCAGGTTTCTGCCTGGAAATGGGCACCAGTATTCTTCTCTGAAATTCCCACCTTTGTTCTTAGAGCAGGGAGGATACTGTGTGATACCTCTAAGTACTGGAGCACTGCCAGCCTAGAGATCTTGTCATTAATGTTTAGAGTAATAGAAGGTTAGAGTTGGAAGGGACCTTAAAGATCATGGAGTTCCAACCCCCCTGCCATGGGCAGGGACACCTCCCACCGCACCAGGTTGCTCTAAGCCCCATCCAGCCTGGCCTTGAACCCCTCCAGGGATGGGGCAGCCACAACTTCTCTGGGCAGCCTGTTCCAGCATCAGGAAGGAATTTCTTCCTAATATCTAACCTTTCAGTTTAAAACCATTACCCCTCATCCTGTCTCTTCATTCCCTGATACAGAGTTCCTCCTCATCTCTCCTGTAGGCCCCCATCAGGTACTGAGATATTGTTATGATACATGAAAAACATTTATGACAAAGTGACCTGCTTAGTGGCTGAGGGAAAGGCTGTGGATATTGTTTACCTGGACTTTAGTAAGGCCTTTGATACAGTCTCCCGCAATATCCTCATGGAAAAACTGGCTGCCCATGGCTCGGATGGGAGTACTCTGCACTGGGTTAAAAACTGGCTGGAGGACCAGGCCCAAAGAGTGGTGATGAACAGAGTTAAATCCAGTTGGCAACCGATGATGAGTGGTGTCCCACAGGGCTTGGTACTGGGGCCAGATGTCTTTACAATCTTTATCAATGATCTGGACAAGGTGATCAAGTGCACCCTTAGTAAGTTTGCAGATGATACTAAACTAGGTGGGAACGTTGACCTGCTTGAGGGTAGAAAGGCTTTCATCTGGACAGGCTGGATCAGTGGGCCAAAGCCAAAGTTCAACAAGACCAAGTGTCTGGTCCTGCAGTCTGGTCACAACACCACCATGCAGGGATATAGGCCTGGGGAAGAGTGGCTGGAGCCGCCTAGCAGAAAAAGACCTGGGCCAGTAGTGTGCCCAGGTGGCCAAGAAGGCCAACAGCATCCTGGCCTGGATCAGGAACAGCGTGGGAAGTAGGACTTGGGAGGTGATCATCCCCTGTGCTCAGCACTGGTGAGGCCCCACCTCGAGTGCTGTGTCCAGTTTTGGGCCACTTCCCACACTGAGGGGCTGGAGCAGGTCCAGAGAAGGGCAATGAAGCTGATGAGGCATCTGGAGAATAATCCTTATGAGGAGAGGCTGAGGGAGGTGGGATTGTTCAGCCTGGAGAAAAGGAGGCTGAGGGGAGACCTTGCTCTCCCAACTCCCTGAAAGGAGCATGTAGAGAAGTGGTGGTCGGTCTTTTCTCCCAAATCACAGGTGATAGGACAAGAGGCATTGGCTTCAAGTTGCACTAGGGAAAGTTCAGGATGGATATTAGGAACATTTTTTACACTGCAAGGGTTATCAAGCATTGGCATGGGCTGCCCAGGGAGGTGATTGAAGCACCATCCCTGGAGGTATTTAGAAGACAGGCTGACATAGTGTTTAGTGACATGGTTCAGTGATGGGTTTTGGTGTTTTTTTAATCAGAATTAGGTTGATGTTTGAACTCTATGATCTTGAAGGTCCCTTCCAACCTAGACAGTTCTATGATTCTGTGATCTTGAAAGAGTAATCAATAAATGGAAAATGAATTTGAAATGTTTTGTGACTTTTTAAAAATGAAAATAACTGCATTCAAATATCAGGATCCTAGAAATGCAACAGCTGAAGTGCTGGAATCTCAGAGAAGTGAGTTTTCTGTAGGTACTAACATAAATCACAATAAGTGCTGACGAAGGGTGGGCAAAGTTACTTTCCAGTTCTTCAATATTTAACATTCTCCATTTCTTTGAAGACTAATATTCCAGCAAAGATTTTTATGGTGACAGATGATTTGATTGAGTGAAACAAATCACCTGTGTGTCCTTAAGTTGGGTTTCAAATTGGTATATACCCATTGAAAAGAATTTTGATGAAAAATAAACAAAACCGTGCAAGCCATATGGACGGTCCTGCACCTGGGCCATGGCAATCCCAAGCACAAATGCATATTGGGTGGAGAATGGCATGACAGCCACCCTGAGGAGAAGGAATCGGGAGTGATGGTGGATAGAGGCTCAAGATGAGCTGGCAACATGCACTGGCAGCCCAGAAAGCCAACTGCATCCTGGGCTGCGTCAAAAGAAATGTGGCCAGCAAGGCAAAGGGGAGGATTCTGCCCCTCTGCTCTGCTCTCGTGAGACCTCACCTGGAGTACTGTGTCCAGCTTTGGACTTCTCAGCACAGGTGGGACGTGGACCTGTGGGAACAGATCCAGCAGAGGGCCATGAAGATGATTAGAGGGATGGAGCACCTCTCCTGTGAGGACAGGCTGAGAGAGCTGGGGCTGTTCAGCTGGAGAAGAGAAGGCTCCGTGGAGAACTTATTGCAGCCTTCCAGTGTCTGGAANAGCAAGGCAAAGGGGAGGATTCTGCCCCTCTGCTCTGCTCTCGTGAGACCTCACCTGGAGTACTGTGTCCAGCTTTGGACTTCTCAGCACAGGTGGGACGTGGACCTGTGGGAACAGATCCAGCATAGGGCCATGAAGATGATTAGAGGGATGGAGCACCTCTCCTGTGAGGACAGGCTGAGAGAGCTGGGGCTGTTCAGCTGGAGACCAGGCTGGATGAGGCTTTGAGCAACCTGGTCTGGTGCGAGGTGTCCCTGCTCATGGCAGGGGGATTGGAACTGGGTGATCTTTAAGGTCCCTTCCAACTCTAACCATTCTGTGAGAACATAAGCTTTGATCCAGTAAAACTTTGAATACTCAGGCTCAGTTCCATTTGACACAAACACCAACTGAGGTTTAATTGTATGGGTTGACTTTGATAGAATTCCTCGTGTGTATGAAGTGCTTTGTGCTTACATTTATTAGTGCCCAGTGCTCAGCACCGATTGAGGTTAAGACCTTTGATCTTGTTCCTTATTGAATATGTGGTAGTTTTAAATGATGAAATGCCTCAATTTTCTGGAAAAGCAAAAGAAGGAGGAGATATATTAGTTTTGCTCCATATGCAATGGAAACTGTGAATGGAATAAAAGGGGAAAAAAATAGGGCGAATTTGAAGTTCCTTATGAATTATTTACATTTTTTTGGCTACCACGCTGCTGCTTTATGTTTTTATTGAAGAAACAAGTTTGTGTTAAATTTCTGATGTAAACCAGCAGAGAACTCGAATGAAACAAACATTTTTATCAGACTGATATTTTACCAACTTGCTGTGTTCTCCTGAAATCAGAGGGCTGTGATTGAAAGACAAATACCAGTTCAATACTAGCATTGAAGTTGCTTCAATTGCCTTCCAGTATCTGAAGGGAGCTGCTGGAGAGGGTCTCTTTTTCAGGAAGAGTAGTGATAGGACAAGGGGTAATGGTTTTAAACTAGAAGAGGGGGGATTCAGATTAGATATTGGTAAGAAATTCTTTGCTGTGAGGGTGGTGAGACACTGGAACAGGTTGCCCAAAGAAGCTGTGGCTGCCCCATCCCTGGAGGGGTTCAAGGCCAGGCTGGATGAGGCTTTGAGCAACCTGGTCTGGTGGGAGGTGTCCCTGCCCAGGGCAGGAGGGTTGGATCTGGATGATCTTTGAGGTCCCTTCCAACTCTAACCATTCTGTGATTCTAAGTTGAATGTTGAAAAGATTCTGACAGATACTCAAGTATTTTATAAAGAAATAGCATCTCAGTAATCACAGAATGATGGAATTGTCACTGTTGAGAAGGACCTCTGAGACCACAAAAACACAACTGACACCCTACAATCTCAGCCACTAGAGCATGTACTGAAGTGCCACATCTACATGTTTCTTAATCACCTCCCTGGATGAGGACTCGACCACCTCCCTGGGCAGGCTGTTCCAGTGCCTGGCCACTCTTGCAGTAAAGTCATTTTCCCTAATATCTAATCTAAACCTCCCCTTCTGCAACTTCAGACCATTTCCTCTGGTCCTGTCCTTATTCCCTCAGGAGAAGAGGCCAGCACTCACCTCTCTGCACCCTCCTTTCAGGTAGTTGTAGAAGACAATGAGGTCTTCTCCTCTTCTCCAAACCAAACATGCTGAGTTCCTTCAGCCTCTCCTCACAGGACTTGTTCTCCAGACCCCTCACCAGCTTGGTGGCTCTCCTCTAGGCACGCTCCAGCACTTCAGTGTCCTTCTTGTGATGAGGGACCCAGAACTGAACAATGTCTAGTTTAGAACAGCGACTTTCCATGTCCCAGGTCTTTATCCTGCATCAAGGAATTTTACTGAACCAGCAAAAAAATGATAAATTATGGTCATAAACGTTGTTGGGTTATAAAGTTTCAAAATGTGTGTGTGTAGATTAATGAAAATGCTTTCAGAAAATAAAATTGTTTGTAAAGGCTATAGAAATAAAAGTACTTGAAAAGCTCATTTCTGTAAGCTTTATTCAACAAATGACAAATAGGAGAGCTCACGTCGCTGGGTATCTAGCATCGCTTTAATAATTGTCAGTTGTATATTTTTGAAATATTATACTGCTCTCCAGCTCATAAAATTGATGTTCTGCGAATTTGCCACTTGGTGGTGCCAGATTGATTTATAAATCATAGATGTGAGCTCGGATGAGACGTTGAAGCTGTATTGAGGAGTGTTTGCTATGAGAGAAGTAAAGTTTGGTCGGAAAACTTGGATTCCCTGATGGCTCCGGAGCAGCAGGTCTGGCCTCCAACCCTTGAGAACACCAGATCTGAAGTCCCCTCCTTGTCCCTCCAGCACGAAAGCAAGCAAGTACATGGCAAAGCTGCATCCGTGAGGAGAAAGTTCCTGGGATATTTCTCCTGTACCACGTGCCCAGCCAAAAATAGTTTGGATTCAACGATATTCCAGGCACTGTGCAGAAGGCGGCTTTGGAGTTTCTGGAGGCAGCTGCAGGTGTGCTGCTTGCAGGGGTGTTTCTGTAGGTGTTTGCTTGGCCTAGTTCCTATCCAGTTGTTGTTTTAATGCTGCCAATATTTGTATATATTTGCCACTGAGGTCTGTTTCCTTGAGTTTAAGAAACGACAATCGATGATCATTGTAAATATAAATCCAAATAAAAAGACCCATGCGATTAAATTAACCTTCTTCAGTCTGTCTGTCGTGGGGATGCTCATCAACAGGCTTTAAGTTATTATGTTTTAATAAAATTTCTCAATTTGTCACAGGATTTCAGTGTTCTCAGTGTTTAGCATTGAAGTATATTTGCACCAGACTTCATAATTTCTTTGTTTGTTTTTTT
>VZRU01018417.1:0-28410 GCA_013398155.1 Pedionomus torquatus | reverse complement strand
TCCTACTAATCTAAACATCAACATATCTTAACATCTTGCAAAACAATTTGTCAGGAATATTGCAGGAAGAAAGAGACAGGCAGCTCTGAAACCTGCATCTGTTTCAAATTGTAACTCCATCCTTTTTTGAGTTCCAAACCTGCCCAAGAGCTGACTTTATGTAATGCTGAAAAAAAAAGCAGTTTTCAGGAACTATTTAGATAGGAGAGGCTAAATCTGGATTCCTCTTAAATATAGGATTTTCTGTATTTCAAAAATTACCTGCTTCTGTGGTTGAAGCACCTTTCAGGTTATTTACTCCTACTGGAGACATAGTGTGACATAAGGGTTGTCAGGCATTTCTCTGGGTTAAAACTTACTTTCTTTGGGGCTATAAATGAAGGCAGTGCAGTATAGGTGCAATGGATGGGAGTATGCAGTAAATGGGAAGGAATGAAGGGGATCTATATTATTCAGGAGCACTGTTCTGAAACTGCTCTTAAATATCACCTTGTTGACAGACCTGAGGCTGTCTCCCTGCCCATATGCCACATCAACTGATGGGTCGGGGACTGTTTTTGCAGGACCCAAGCCAGAGCTGAGCTCCCCTGAGCATGAGGCAGGAGCACAGACTGCTGTGGGACAGCACCACGCAGGGGGCAGTGCGTGGCTGGGTGTGCAGTGGAGGTAACAAGGAAGGGATTGGGCCAGGAATACATTACCTATTTTCCCAAGATTTTTTTACTCCTAGAATTGGCAAGACCTCAGGGTTGTTTTTTTACCCAGGATACCCTTGTATTTCAGTAAATTTAGTGAGGAATAATAATAATTTCTGTAGCTATGTGCTCAGTGAACTGCTTCTGCAACTGAGCTGGCTAATTAGGCGTACTTGTATTTGCAAACTTGATGGTCATTTGTAACCTCCTATGGCTGGCTGGTTCAAGATCCAGGAGTGGAATTAAGCTAAACTATATATTGGGCCAGAACCTTACTTTACCCAGATGGGGACATCTGCACAGACTTGAGGAGGTCTTGAGTGGAACCCAGCATGATCCTGCCTAGAGCTGCAACGTTTCTGACAGAGTTTGCGTTGGTGGTGGTCTCTGAGTGAAAGGAGTATGGTATGCGCTTATCTTGGGACAGCTTGCACCAGGTAGGGGTATGGGGCGTTTATCAGGGCAAAATGACCATCCTGCCGTGGTCTGGGCTGATCCTTGGGGAACACAAAGGTAAATTTTTGCATGAGAGTGGTAAAGAAAATGAAGAGCTCCATCCTGGCCAGCTGTTCCCCAAGGCAGACACGGCGACCTGCAAGAGAAGGAGTAGAAAGTGTCAGCGAAAAAAGAGGTTTAACCACCACGCTGGAATCTGAGTGGGAGGAGCTGTGCCTCTGACTTGCAACTAGATCATCCCCTCAGATTTACCTGCTGAGAACGGAAGGAAAGCCTCTGGTTTCACAAACTGCCCGTTTGCATCCAGGAAGTGTTCAGGGTAAAACTCATTTGGCTTTTCCCAGACTGTCTCATCCTTCAGCACAGAAGACAAGTTGGTGATGACTGTTGTGCCCTGCACTCCTCCACAAGAGGAAAGAACTTATGTGAGAACAGCAGCATTACCTTGGCACAATAGATCAGTGCAGGTCCCTCTTCGGCCCATGTGCCTTCCATCTAACAGCAACCATCCTTCTGTGCACTGATCTCCTCTTCTGTATCTTATTTAAAACAGAGGTGAAGCAGGGAGCTTTTCCAATAGCATGTGGTGCCAGCCCTATGCTCTGAAGCATCTGAACCTTTGCAGTTTGTATCCTTACAAAGGCCATTGCATGCAAACGCATAGTTACACAGTGGAAACAAGACTGCTTCTCAGATCCTCCTGGACTTGTTTCATAGCTGGAGAGAAAAAGCTGACTGACAGCCTCTAAAGCCCAACTTTTGCAGGGGCCACGGGAAATTGCAGACCCTTCCTGTTTCACGTATCAATGTTCTAAGCTAGAGGAGCTATTGCAAGGGTGAAAAAAAACCATCCTAGGCTTGCGTTACTTCCAGTGCTGCCAGGGCAGAGTGCTCTTCCTGCCTCTCACAAAGGCAGTGGACTGAATGCCCATGGCATTTATATATTTAACTATTTAACATGAATTTATATATTTAACTATTAAACATCTTTGTCGGAGACATGGACAGTGGGATAGAATGCACCTTCAGCAAGTTCACCAATGACACCAAGCTTGTCAAGCGGTCAACACACTGGAGGGAAGAGATGTCATCCAGAGGGACCTGGACAGGCTTGAGAGGTGGGGTAGTGCAAATGGCACGAAGTTCAACCAAGCCAAGTGCACAGTCCTACACCTGGGACATGGCAATCCCAGGCAGAAACAGAGGTTGGGCAGAGAATGGCTGCAGAGCAGCCCTGAGGAGAAGGACTTGGAAGTGCTCGTGGATGAGAAGCTCAACATGAGCCGGCAGTGCGTGCTGGCAGCCCAGAAAGCCAACCATGTCCTGGGCTGCATCAAAAGAAGCGTGACCAGCAGGTCATGGGAGGTGATTCTACCCCTCTACTCTGTGCTCTGGAGACCCAACCTGGAGTCCTGTGTCCAGCTCTGGAGTCCTCAACATAGAAAGGACATAGAACTGTTGGAACGGGTCCAGCAAAGGGCCACAAAGATGATTAGAGGGATGGAGCACCTCTCCTACGAGGACAGGCTGAGGGAGCTGGGGCTGTTCAGCCTGGAGAAGAGAAGGCTCCAGGCAGACCTTATTGCAGCCTGAAGGGAGCCTGCAGGAGAGCTGGAGAGAGACTCTTGCTCAGGAAGTATCATGATAGGACAAGGGATAATGGTTTTAAACTAGAAGAAGGGAGATTTAGATTAGATATTAATTCTTTCCTGTGAAGGTGGTGAGGCACTGGAACAGGTTGCACAGAGAAGCTGTGGATGCCCCATCCCTGGAGGTGTTCAAGGCCAGGCTGGATGGGGCTTTGAGCAACCTGCTCTAGTGGGAGGTGTCCCTGCCCATGGCAGGGGGTTGGAACTCAATGATCTTTGAGGTCCCTTCCAACTCTAACCATTCTATGATTTGATCATTCTATGATTTGAATAGCTTCAGAGACTTGAGTTTTAACTACTACCATCTTAGGAACACCAGTAAGCTGGTGTTGTGTGCCTCCAGAGGGCCCATTACCCTCTGTTATATCTCCTTCCAATACAGGCAGTGGATGTTGCAGCACATCGAGAGGAAAGCAAACCCTTGCACTGGGCTGCTGCTACAGTTGGGGTCCTTCCCATGTAACTGGCCCAAACCAAGAGCATGAATGTGACTATCTGCCTGGATTTAGCATTTCAAATTGCCCTACTTCAGTGCTCGCCACTGTCTGTATTTTGGGGCTGGAAGTGCAACACTGCAGCGTTGCGTGGGGGTCACCCACACCCCGGGCCTGGCGCCTGCACAGGGAGAGGGTGCTGCATTGTCTTTCTGGCCATGGTCACCTTGGGAATGAAGAAGCCTTGCAGTTCAGTGTCTCGGTACGTCTGGTGAGGAAACCCAACAGGAATAATGTCCCCGAAGCGTTGCACTTCATGGATCACAGCGTTGGTGTAAGGCAAGCTTGCTTGGTCCTTCATGGTGGGTGATCTCTCTCTGCCAATCACCTTATCAATCTCTGCTTGGACCTTACCTGAAAGCAGCACAGCTAAGGAATTAGAGCACCTTTGGGTAAACAGAAAAGGTTGGTACAAGCAATAGGAAGTCTGGCAGCATGAGGTTGTAGACACTGGGTGAGAGCAGGACAAGCAAATAGAAAAAAAAGAACAGAAACTACAGGAGAATGCATTTTTTTTCAGTTGCTCAGGGCCATCTGTGTAGCTGTTCTTTGTGCATAGTGTCTTTAACAGAGGTCTTGTCACTCGACAAGGTACCTTACCCCTCCTCTATGCAGCTGAGCGCATACCTGGGCATGCAGCATTAGATAATTACAGATATTAGCTTCTATTCAGGTAGGGGAAAGAGGGTACTCTGGCCATTTAAATCCTCAAGCAGCCTTCAAAAGGAAGGCGAGAATGAACTTGCCCTTCCAACTCCAGTCTTTTTATCAGGGCTTCCCCCCTGCCACCTATCCCTGCCAGAACAGCTATATTTGGGAAGTGTTTTTCCTGTGATCTGCTAGACCAACAATTACCAAAGCTGTTCCTCATTGCAGCATCCCCAAACCATGAAGAGAAGTCTCCTTGCAGAAAAATGAAGGCTGAACAGAAGATGCCATACCTCTGTGTCTTCTGACTTACTTTGTACTTCTGGGTGGAAAAGCATGTACAGAATTGCCCACCGGAGAGTGGTGGAGGTGGTGTCAGAACCAGCTGCAAACAAGTCTGCGGTCACCAGACGAAGGTTCTCATAGGTGAAACCGTTCGCTTCAGCCTCCTTACCCTGTGGAGAGCAAATAAGGGCTGATTGGAGCTGGGGTACTTGCTGTGTGAGAGACCACTTTTCCAGAGAAGTACTGAGAAGCACTAGACCCGTTTTTGATGACCAAGAAGTTCTTTGGGAGAGTAGAGCACAACACAGGCCACGGTCTGTGTATGAGTGATGTGTTTCGGTAACCCTGTTATGTCCTGTATTTGAAGGTCATCAGTCACGTCCCGTATCCCAAGAGATGAATGCTACGCCTGCCTTCAGGACAGAAGCAAACGTCTTGTGCTCTCGACTCAGACAGACAGCAGGCCCCTGCCACTTGCCATAACTTCCTCTGCCAGAGGAGGTGGAACACTCTTATTCAGGTTTGATCAGATCACAAAACTCACGCAGCAGAGAGGAGGCCGCGTTGATGTGGCAAATGCAAAATTAACAGTATTTTGAGGGGGTTATCTATAACTATGCATTACAGATGCTCCCTGCTTCTGTCCTGCTATTTTCTTACAATCAAAAAAAAAAAAAAAAAAAAAGATCAGGGTATCATTGCTGCCTATGAAATCTGC
The DNA here is from genome assembly GCA_013398155.1 of Pedionomus torquatus. Lineage (NCBI taxonomy): Eukaryota > Metazoa > Chordata > Aves > Charadriiformes > Pedionomidae > Pedionomus > Pedionomus torquatus. Next base: position 23,465 of record VZRU01018417.1, on the reverse strand, counting down.
AACACCAATTTCAGCAAAACTGGTCTCTTATCCAAATGCTAATTGAGCTCAAATTTGTTAGCATATGAGACGTGACAAGCTCTCTGCATGAGTTCATCTGCTTGTCTTTTCTAATCCTCTTTATACTTTCCTTTACTAGGGACTAGCTTCTGTTAAGTTACTCTGTGTATTTTGATGCTATTGTAATATGGATAGCAACTAGTAAGGCATTCAAGACTCAACCGTTTTTCCAATAAAAGATCTCTGGCAAGACAGCTAGGGGGCTGACCTGACCAAAGTTAACCCAGTAGGAGGATTTATCAGACGGTTGTCTCAGGGGACTTTAGTGAACAGAAGAGGGATGTGACAAGAGGCAACAGGGTCAGGCTCACATCCACCCCCAAATACTGCTGCTCAGTGCAGGGTAATGTAAGGCACATTGCTCTGCCCATGTGAGCTTAGGGGACTAAGTGCATGGACTTGAGGTGCCCGGTGCCTGCAGCATGGCAGAGTTTGTCATCTGAGCCTGAGGACTGGGATGGCAGAAGCAATTCACAGGCAGAATTTATTACAATTGCTCATCTGGCACTTGAAATGTAGTGAATCCATGTGCAGAAATATATGGTGGATGGATGGGCTGATGCAAATACCTTTGATTTTATACTGACTTTGTGCCTGACTAGGTCAAAGGAAAGACTCCATTTCAGTGAGGTTCAGATTGAGGCCTTCATCCGATCCGCAGGGACCAAGTTCTTAGCAAGTGATTCAAAGACACATGTCCTGAAGAAGATGCCATCTTGCCAAGTCACAACTTAGTTTAAAGACAGGCTACAGACAGGGCAATGATACTAAAAAGCCAGTCTGTTGCTGCAGTTTCATCACTGGTTTTGAGACATCAGTCAGTAAGGCACTGACACAGAATCTTACATGTTGATTTGTCCCCTGGCACAAACTTAGAAGTATTAGTGAATTCTCATTTATTGCCTTGTAAATGCCTTAAAAATGGTGTAGGCTGGAAAGAAGGGAGTTGCGAGATGCTGAGGGGAATGTGAAAGTAGAAAATGGGAACATCAGTATGGTCTCTTAAGGCAATAAAGGAAGTTACAGCATGAAGAAGTTAACACCTTTCTTCTCAAGATATCACATGGAATGAAAAAGTAGCAAATTAGTGGGAGGTTTTATACAGCTTCATGAGGAAAATCAGCTTCTATCAACAAGCTTAAACAGACAGGAATTGCCCTTCTGCTGGCATCACCCTACCTTCTCCATTTCCTTCAAAAACGCATCAGTGAAATCTCGGATATAAGCAGGGTTCCAGGTCTCCATGTGCTTATTTATGAGCACATCTATGAAGTCCATGAATGCCTTTTGCCCTTGAAAGAGTTTCTGTGGCACTCCAGGGATGCGCAGCAAGATGGGCACCTGATTAAGAAGCTGGGATGCCAGAACCAGAGAGAGAGAGAGAGAAGATATTACGTGATGCCAAAAGAAAAAGGAAAAAAAAAACAACACACAGTGTTCTCTCCAGCAAGAGAGGGCAGCTTCTTGCAGAACATATTATGCTCTTGGTTTACCTGAGGCAGGAATCCAGCTTCATCATTCAGGAAGTTTTCAAACAGTTTTATCAGTTTCTTGAATGTCTCATCACCGTAATTGAAACGCTCTCCATAGACGGTGGTGCAGATCACGTTGCAGACTGCATTATTTACCAGATAACGTAAATCGAAAGAACGACCTAAAAATGGAAAAAGAGACTAAGCAATGAAGCTAAGGAACACCAAGCTGTTGGCTTGAAGATCTTGGCCGTCAGCAACAAGAATACACAAATGCCTCCTTGATGCCTTCAAGAGAACAAGCCCCCCAAACCACTCAAAGTACAAATGCATCATACTAGGAACTGAAGATCTCGTCTCCTACCACTATTTGGTTGATCCTTGTTTGAAGGAGAAAACTCCCAAGAAAACTGAGGACACCCCTGCAGCTTTGCTTTGTGTCTAGATGACAGGCAAAGTGCTGTGAAGACTCAGCTGCACTTTTATTGCATGTGATAATATCAGTATGTTCCACTAAACTTCATAATGGTAATAGTTACCCAGCTCTGGGAATAACTATATTTTACCTCTTTAATTCTATTTATTTCCTATTTATCTCCTGTTTCAAATAGGTTAGTGTTACAGTAGCCCCACTATGTAAAGTAGAAGTGGCTTCAAGGTAGAGCAGGGTCAATAATGCATATAGACTAGAAACACTGCATTTGCTTAGGAAGAGAGCATTGCATGAGAACGAGACTGGCTGTAGTATTACTTCTCTCTCTGCATCACTATAGTGCCTTTTTCTATGATTTCCCCGTCCTCCTGGATGTGACAAACCTTTTTCAGCTTTGATTGCAGAGCAGAGAAATCCAGCTTCCTCCGCCACTCGCTCCTCCAAGGATTTCTTTCCCATCCCGAAGTTCCTCAAGGTAGACAGCGTGAATTTTCTTTGCTCCTTCCAGATGTGGCCATATTTTGCTGCAACAATCCCTGGAATTATGGATGAGCAAGAAATGTCAGGATCTCTGACCCATCATGCAAAGTTTGCTAGGAAATAGCAAATGTGAGTTGTACAGGTACAGGTCTGTGTGAACAGATCAAAGAGTCTGATCTTGTACAGCTTGTTCATACAACAATTCTAAAGATGGATTACTGTGCCTTCTAATGCATATGCACGGTGAGCAAAGGTGGAGGAGGGATTCAAGGAGAGCAAACAAGTGCTGCTCAGGATAAAGGAGTCAATCCCCTGAATCATTCAGCATTGCACCCTTAGCTTGGGTGAACTGGGTAGCAGCTTGTGCCACAGCACAGGAGCTGAGGATGAGAGATGTGGGCTGGATGCTGGATCGTGCTTCTTCTCTTGGAAGAGAGTTACCATTGTTATTGGTGAAGAAAATGACCTGCATGTAGTGTGTAAGCACTAACCAGTGGGTGTTGGGAGCTACCAGCTCCAACGGTGGCAGGAGAGTTATGCCACTGTTAGTGTCCTAACACTGCTGAAGAGGTGTGTGCTACCACCTGCACTGCAGCCACAAGGGCAGCTGCCTTTTCATCAAATCTGATTTTGTCTCAAGCAGAGGGTGTGGCAGACATTCAAGGAGCTTGACCAGAGGGACATGAGAAGGTGGCACTGTACTGAGGAAATCTTCCATCTACCCACCATCTCCTCAATTCTCTTTGAGCAAGTGCCAGCATGGAATGTCCATTTCTAAGGAACTTGCCTTCACATTTATCTTTATAGCCCAGATGTTCATATATTGGAAAGCATGGCCGGTCAGCAAAGTCCTCCGATCTGTGGACCAGGGCTTCCTTCACTGCTTTATACCCATTCAGTACTACCAGGTTGGTCCAGCAGTTCTGGAGATGGAAGACATTTCCGAACTTCTTGCAAAGCTGCCAAGATAAAAGAGTATGTCCCTGAAAATGAACTGAATGTAACATCAAAAATATCACCATAGCCTTCCTTAGGGCATTTATTATTTAGTGATTTTTAAGGTGCTTTTATTAGGAGACCTTTAGCTGATCTTTGACCATTATCTTTGCAGCCCAACAGCTCAGAGTGGTGCCAAACAGCAGCTGAAGCAGGGATTGATACCCTGTGAGTGGAAAGATTTAGAGCACGTGTATCCTGGCCAAACTGTTGCCGTGACTGTAGTACAAGAATTTTGGATCACAACACAAGGTCAAAGGCTGCAAGCTCAACAACAAATTATTTCCTAATACTTCTATTTATTTTGATCTGAAGGACTATGCAAGTTTTGAGTTAGTGTACTTCTACTAGAAAGAAATACTGATAGGGTGATGTATAAGTTTTTTTTAGACATGGCTTTCTTCCTAGAGATCTATCCAGAGGCTGGTTCCCAGAAACATAGTTGGAAGACGCAATTCCACAGTGGAGTTTCAGTTCAACTTTCTCCCTAAAAGGAGTGTACGCATCTGATAAGACCAGTAACAGGCACACACCCTACACCCTCCGTGATCTCTAAGAGACATAACGCTGACAGCAGAATGGCTGAGCAAGCAAGCCTGCTAAGTGTCATCATTTCTGCACTGTAGAAATGCAAGGAATTAAAGTACTTACGACTGTATTTGCAGTGGGGTTGGAAAGGAAATTAGCACTTCACTGGCACTAGATATATATCATTAAAAGACATTACTGGTCAAGATTGTGGTTAGCACGACCCTGATGTGTTGTGATTTTAAAAGAGTAATCTTTTGGACTATATGCAAGCAAGTAATACAAATGCTATATTTAGATTCTCCACTTGGCAGGTTTTGAACAGTGCTGTCCTAGAGAAAAGGCTTTTAGAGTTTGCAAACTGAAACATGAAACCCCAGTGGTTTATGTGCTGCAAGCTGTGCTGTGCTTTCCCTTTGAGAAAAGCTAAGCCCTGAGGTCGAATGGGAACACTATGGAGATTTTGGGCATTGCTGCTGGGACAAATTCCACTAACTGATCTCTTTCACTGACACTGTCACATGCCCATAGGCGTGCCTGAGTAACTCCTAGGGAAGTTTGCCATTCCTGCAGCCACATTCCCCACCCACAGATCTTTGCTTGTCCCCTCTTGNTTCCCTTGCCCCCCACCCCCCCCAGACGTGAAGTTGGACCCAACAGGATCTCCCACTGATATCAGGAGATAGAGGATAAAGGCCAGTTGGTGTGTGATTATGTATTTAACTGTATTTGCCAGGTCAGTGTCCTTAGGAGTGATTTGCTTCATCCTGGACTTTGGAGAGGGCATTGTCCCTCTGCTTTGTGCAAGGGTAGCTCATGCCAGGACATCCCATTCCCCCTGGGCCCACGTGAGGTCCCCATGCCCCTCATGCAAGGGGGGGCACTTTGTTGCGTGCGTTAGCACTCACCTTGTTGAAGGAGAGGTGGGGGGTTCGGAAGTCAATGTACAGCATGGTCCCAATGAAGGGCAGTGACACAGGGCCCGGCGGGTAGCGGCTCCACTTCTTCCTGCGCTTCATGATGTCAAAAAGTAAAGTAAAGACTGTAAGAAAAACTCCCAGTATAGAGATGTTGCTCCAGCAGAGTGACAGCTGGGACCCCAGCCACATGAGCAATGACATTGTGTAGCCTCTCTACTCCTTGATTTTCCCTCTTTTGACACAAGACTGGTTTTGCCTCCTTTGCCTTCTCTTCTCTCTCACGTCCTTCCCCAGGCAGCAGCTGCCCTCTTCTTGCTTTCTCCTCTTCTGCAGACTCTCGCTGCAGTTTCTGGCCTCTGAATATGGCACTTGGCTCAAACCCAAAGCTCCTCCTCTGCTCAGCTCAGCCTTGGGGGAGTGGTGATGGGAGTGGGTCATCCCTCCTCTTCCTCCTCCTCCTCCTCTAAAGCCAGAACTCAGGGGCCTTTGTCCCTGCTGCTGGTGACAGCGCTGGGAGTGGTACCCTCCGTGGGACAGGGCTGGGTGAGGTTTGGGTCTTTGGGTGCCCTATCCCACGGCTGAGGTGGAATCACAGTTCACAACAATCAGTCCAGTCTTGCTGCATTCTCACAGAGTGATTTGGAAAGTGTTTATTTAAATCTGTGTCGCCTTCTTGTTTGTACAGACATGTCAATGGAGAAGTGGCTCCTAAAAAAAAAACATCCAGTTTTATGTTTGCAAGGCTGAGTATTTGTTCCATTGGAGCTTGAGAAAGCTCATCTTAAGTGAAGTTTTCCCTTACAGAAAGCACTTTTCACAGAAATTAACCTAAAACGGTGACCTGAGACTTTAAACATAATTTATCTTTCTGGGATAAACAATCTTTATCCAGGTCCAAATGTCATTCAGCAGAATGACCTTGATTTTTGTAGATTACAGCTCAGCTACAAGGGAGAAAGCACATGTATTGCAAGGAGCCTTGAATTTCAGCCTTTAGGGCAGCAATAATGCAAAGACAATTACGGAGATAGTCAAAGTATTTCCTAAACCAGCACGGCTGTGTGCTGCTGCCATCACTGCCATCAGAGATCAATAAAGCTCGCTCTTATGACAGTTAGTTCTAGCTAAAAAGAAGCCGTAAACCCTTCACAGTTTGATCTGTGATCTCAGCGTGATCAGAGAAAAGCTCCTAATGGAGCAATTGCTGCAAGAGTGATGGAGAGCTCAGCTTGTAAAGCGATGCGCCTGCTAAGACTGTGCAGTTGGCGCTGGATAGCAGGCAGGGCCTCTAATTCCTCCCCACCCATAAGGCCTAAATGTTCATTGTCTGTGTGCAGGAGTCCCCTCACTGGGGTCTCTACAGCATTGGAACCGGCTGCCCAGGGAAGTGGTTGAGTCACCATCCCTGGAGGTATTTGAAAGACGGGTAGATGTGATGCTTACAGACGTGGTTTAGTGGTAACTTGGCAGCGTGAGGTAGACGGTTGGACTTTAGGATTACAGAGGCGTGGTAGGATAGCTTGCATACTGGAGAGCTGCCACTGATGGACATAGGCTTTTCAGGAAAGACAGGCTGAAAAGGGTGAGGAGCAGTAATGTTTTATGCAGCGGAATGCCCAGAGCTTTGCCATGGGACAAGTGATGAGCCAGTCAAATGTTTCTGGGCAAGGAAAAGGCAGCAAAGCAACATGAATAATGTTGTGGTAAGCACTCGCTACAGACCAGCTGATCAAGGAGAGCAAGTCAGGGGAAGCTTCCCAAACAATTACAAGCCTTAGGACTACTTTAACTGGAAGGGCTACATGATTGGGCAAAATCCAGGTGGTTTCTGGAGTGTGCTGAAGCCAATTTCGTGACACAGGCAATCAATAAGACACCTAGAGGAGATGCTCTGCTGGGTTTGATATCCAGACAGAAAAAGGAAGAATTAGTTCAGGACATGATAGTCAAGGGTAAGTTTGCCTGCAGCAGCCACGAGACTGTGGAATATTAAATCCTGCAAGAAGTCAGCAGCATAAATAGCATTACTACCCTTGCCTTCAGGAAGGCAGGTTTCATCTCATTCAGAGATCTGCTTGTCAGAATCCCAAAGGGAGCTCTTCTGGAGAGCAAAGGGGCCCAGGAGAGCTGGTTGTTCTTCAAGGGCTGCCTCCTCAAAGCATGAAAGCAGTGCATGGCACTTATTACCTTGGCTTTGGCACCATCTCCCATGGTATCCTTGTAGCTAAATCGATGAGAGACAGACTGGAAAGGTAGATGGTAAAGTGGGTGGAAGATTGCTCAGAACGCAGGGCTCAAAGCGTTGCTATCAGTTGGTCCAGCTGGTGGCAGGTCATTAAGTGTCTATATGGGCTGATAAAGTTTAGTATATTATTAACTTGGATGACAGGAGAGAGAGAACACTCTTAGCAAGTACAGCCTGGGAGTGCCAGCAAAAGCTAAAGAATGTTTGCAGAGTAGTTTGGGAGTTTGCTGGCTTCCAAGTAACCACCACATTTCAAATGGATCTACTACAAGGTCTTAGGAGACGGAGGTGTGACAGTCCCGTATTCAGTGGGTTGGCCGGAGCAGGAGATGGCTGGATGCTAAAAGGTGATCAAGGGGTTCCTCTCACACCAATTTTCATCACCCACGCACTCAGATGACACGTGAAAAGATGGGAAATGTGGGCTCAGGAACAAAAGCAGACACTTTATGATCATCCCGCTGGTAGAAGGATGTTACCCTGCCAGTTCAAATTTAATTTGAACTCTAACTTTACAACCTTTAGCTGAAAAATATCCGCCTGGATACTTTCCTTTTTGCTTATCTCGGCTGTCGGGCTCCCATCACTCATCTCTGGGCTGTCAGAAGGATGGTTGATAGGAATTTGGGAAGTGGATTTACTTTTAATGAATATTGCCCTGAAAAGCCATCAGAAGAGCAACTCTCCAGCTGCTCTTCTTCCTGGGGCACGGCCTTGACATAAGGCAACAAAGCTGCAACCTGAGAAACACACCAGCTTAAGGAAAGAAAAGATAACTACACCACCACTGCACAAATTTGTACCTTTCCAGGAGATCTCCGGGTGAACAATCTTTTCCTCTACACCCCCTTTCAGGCTGCAAACTAGACACCTCGTCCACTTTTGGCTGTTAGCATGGACTGCTCTTCCTGCAAAGGATTGGAGCAAGTACTACAGCTTAGGTAATTTCAAAAGAGCATTTTTTCAAAGGAAGCAAAGAAACAATAGACAACAATCTCCTTCTGAGAGACGGAGAATGAGAAAAGGTTAATTATCCTTCTGAAGAATGAAAGATGTTCATTTGCATTTCTTTTCAATAAAGTAATATTTTGAGCAATTTTCAAGTCAGGGAAGAAAGCCTCCAAATCCCTACATATTAATTTTAGTGAGCTGCAGCCCTGCTGTGCTGGGTGGATGTGACTGTGACTGTGAACAGTCAATTAAGAGACGAGCTAAGTGAAGCTGCAGAACTTGCGTGCAGTCGGCACCTTTCTTTGACTGGAGAACCTGCAACACAAACGGGCAGCTTCAAGAAAAAATTAATATTGCAAAACGAAGCGTCCAGAAGTAAGGTGATGCAAGAGTTGCTTGCGTAATTTTAAACGAGCCTTTTTGTCCCTATTTTCTGTTAGGTCATCTTTAATTACAATCTCATGATATTTTTCCTTTCTGAAGGACCCTCCCTTTATTCAGTGCAGAGGGAGGACAGATGATGATTATTTTCTAATCTTTATTTGGCTTCAAAGCCTATTTTGGCACCTGCTGGTTGCACCCAGCCCAGAAGGCAGATTTGCTTCTGTTGGGCTTTTCCACCATGGTCATCACTGACTGCGCAGGTTCAGAGAAGGCAGTCTGCTGTACCCACAGCATCCCTCTGAGGTGCCACCCATGAAGAAAATGGAAATGTGAGTCTAAATGACCTTTTAAGTGTTGGTACCCCCTAGGAAAAAGCCTAGAAGCTGGGTTTGATGGCTCCTGACTGCCGCACACAGCGGTCCAGGGCTGGGATCGCACTCTGGCCCTGGTCACAGATTAGTGCCTGTTTATGAGAAGTGCTGTTTCAGTAATTACCCGGCATCACATACTCCTTTCAGAGAGGTGCAGTGAAAATCTTACAATGGCCAAAGAAACACTGTTCCTCCCCTCCCTCTCTGCTTCAATACTGGAGCCAGCCAGGAAGCACTGGGCAAGTAATATGCCTCGAGCTTTCAGAAATTTTTCATCCAGATCCCAGCAGGCTGTCTGCTTTCCACCTAACACCGTTAGATGGATCCAAACCTCTGCAATGTTTCATTCTGGAGGAGCAAAGCCTCTCGCAACAGTAGGAAGTCCCAGCAGGAAGCCCGCTGCTCTCATTCCCTGGCTGTCCATCTCCCAGGCAGAGCTGGGGCTGGTGCAGACCCCAGAAACCTTTCTTCCTCAGTGGCCTCTTCTGAAACCAGAAAACATCATCTCCCACCCAGTCCCAGACTTTTTAACTCTTTTAGTCCTTCCCCCACCTCCTTTTTTCAGCCCACCATCCATCTTTTACCTGTTTTGCCTTCACTCGGGCAGCCTTGCCTCCTGCCCATTTCGGTGCTGGAAGAGGACGAGGGGAGCGTGGAGGAGACCAGCTTCACACTTGTCATTTGCCCTCGCCAACCCCCAGCAGCCGGCAATCACCACCACCTGCTCCGTTCAGCCATCTCTGGGGAATTTTAACTGAAAAACTGCAAACTCCAGCAAGCGCATGCAAACTGGGTTTTGGAGCGCTTGTAACATGGCCAAGTTTGAGTACAGTTTTAGGGAGCTGCTGCAATGTGTCTTCCTAACAGAAACCTGCCTCCTGCCAAATTTCGCGTGTAATGCTTCAAAGCATTAAACTGAGAAAGGAAAATATCGCCAGAAATTTTTTCTAACGGGTTTAGGAGAAGGTCAGATAAACAACGGGTTTCAAAGAATCATGTCACCCATTAGAAAGGAATTAAAATTTTTTTGTCTGAACGTTCCCAAACAAATTTAGCCCGAGGCACAACCCCAGCTTGGGAAATTTTAGTCTCAGCCAGTTCATTGTGACTTTCTTGGCCTTCAGATGGGGTTTTATACATTGGAAGCACTTCCACAGCCTTAAGATGGACTGCGCTAACAGCTTGTTCATAATAAAGCAGTCACCAGAACTGAAATAGCCAAGTCTTTCATAGTTACTGTTACTATGACTTACTGCCAGCCTTCCCACAGTGCAAAGAAATCTGTTCTTCAGGCTTTTCTTCTTTAAGTTTCCTGCGGCTTCCTACTCTTTTTCCTCTGTCGCTCACAGCAGCTCACCTATCCCCAAAGCCAGCCTTAGTCGGACTTTGCTTCTTTCACCCACCCCGTCCCGTCCCCACACACATCCCTTGCTCTTAAAGAGCCGTGCCTCTGAACTTGATTCTGAAAAGGAGAGGGTGGTCTGCAGCTTCATTTTTCACCCCAGAGAGACAGCTGGGCACCGTTGCTGTATGGCGCCGAGGAGTCAGGCTCCAGCAACTGCTGTGACCGGCTCCGCAGCGGGAGCTGTGGGGTCGCCGCAGGCATCAGCATCCAGATGGATAAAGCGGCCCCTGAGAGGAAGTTTGTTCTCTAAAACAAGTTATCCCCAGACAAGCCTCCGTTAAAGGCAAACTGAAGCGAGAGCAGAAGGGCTTTATCTTGACTTTATGATGGTGATGAAACTGAACTGATCTTGCACATGTACGTAACACTGCCCAGTAAGGGTTTTTGCCTGTTCAGCAATGGGCAAATGACTAGACTGTGGTAGTTATGGGCCCTGACCTCGGTGTCCTCATCATGTTAACGGGGATTAAAGCAGAAATCAAAACAAACTGGCTCGGGTTTAACTAGGCTGATCACCAGATTCAGGTTCAGATTCTCCTTCAGGCCTTAATTCCTCAGGCTAAAACATTCCCACTGTTACTTTAACCTGAGTTAGTCAAAGAGCGCTCAGCAGATATGATTTCTAACCCCAGGATGGAGAGATAATGAATTAAATTGTGGCTTTGTACGGGTCCTGGTACCAGCAATGGTCTAAATTGCCTCCTGAAGATACTGTTAAGCCTCTGTGATGTGGCCAAGTGCTGGGAAGGTGCCTGCTCCATTGGAAAATGACTGGCAGCAGTTGTCTTGATTCACACTCTCCTGTGAAACTGTCAGAAAAATACGGCTTACGCCCCCAATACCATAGGCTGTTGATTTGTCTCAGCTGCTGGTTTTGATTTCTTGTTCTTTAAGCTTCTTCAGAGCTGTGAATATATTGCTTTTCTTTTCATTTTTGGTTTAGTACTGATACCCTGGGAGTTTTCACTGCTGGAATGGGAGTGTCCAGGGGAATTTTGCACAGAGCTAATGGCTAAAATCCTGGTAGGTTTGTTGGTTTGGGTTTTTTTCCCCATAAAAGATACATTTAAATCCATATGGGTAAACTCATCCCGCTTCCCTGAAGTGTGAGATCAGTGAGACACCTTTGAAAATAACGAGGTGATTAAATCTGGGTCTGGAAGTCAAAGAGATGAAAGCATCTTAGTTTAGTTTCTGCCATTGATTTGCCCTGTGAGTTAGAGGCAAGCACTCGGCTGGCTGCTAGCTCGCTTTCCTCGCTTGTAAAATGTGTTTTAATTGCACTGTTTACCTAATTGTGATCAAGTATCTACAAATCTAGGTGCAAAGCACATTAATGAGGGCCGATTCTGTAATTATTACCTAGCAAAGAGGCGGGTTGCCAAAGATTTCAGAAGAGACGTTAAAAAAAAATTTGAAGGCTTGCTCTTGTTCCCAGCAACATCTAACTGATCTTTTTCTTCTGGCAGAGGCAGTATTTCACAGGGAGTGTTTTGCTGCTGTTTCCTTGCATTGGAAGGATAGCTGGGCGTGCTGGTTTTTTTCACAGTTAGGTATTCAATGCAGTTATTTATGAACAAAACGAACCAAAAAAAGGAAGCTAATCTGGCTAAAAAGACGATTGAGTTTTTCTCCTGTGCTTATGGCACTCAGGAGCAGGCAGAATAAGCTTGGGTGCTGCTGTCTCCTAGTAGGCAAGTCGGATTTCAGGTGCTGGTGATAATTCTCTGTCTTTTCACTCCAGCCTCATTAGCCTGTTTCTGATGGCTCCTGTACATCCCTGGCTTCCCAGGAAAGCATTCAGAGCCGTGTGTGCTCAGCACATCTCAGAAAGAAGAGATGAAGAGAAGACATTACTTCAAAACCATACTTGCTGTTACAATTTCTTTACATTCAATAAAGGTAGATGCAGCTCTCTCTGTTCCCATCACCTTCCTGCCAGCTTGGTGGCTGCGACTGCTCCGACAGTGAGTAAAAATATTCTTGATGTGGTAAAAGGGTGCATTACCTGTTTTGTCTGTTCATGCATGTGTGCAGAGCGACACCACGGCCATTACTTTGGTGCCTGCTGTGGCTCCTGCCTCATTTCAGGTACAACATTCCCCTTTTCAACATTGTGAGCACGTGCGGTCACCCAGCTCAGGATCCCTTTTCACCTCTTGTGCCACCACATTTGCCTGGCTGTTTTGCTTAGAGAAGCTTGTGTTAGCTGAGCAGTCGCTGTGTGATACAGCGTGCAGACATTCGCCTCTCAAAAGTGGTCGGTTTTGGGTGTTTACCTTGGTCTTGCAGATACAGCTGGTCCTACAGGAACAGTGTAGCCGTGCGTAGTTTGGGGGCCTGCTGTGCTGGTCTCTACAGATGGACAACAGCAGGAATCTGCTCCCCAGGGCTCAAACTAAGAGTAAACTGCAGGGGAACTAAAGGCAGGGCATCCAACACAAATAAATGTGTCTTCACTGGTGAGGCACTGGAACAGGCTGCCCAGAGAAGCTGTGGCTGCCCCATCCCTGGAGGTGTTCAAGGCCAGGCTGGATGGGGCTTTGAGCAACCTGCTCTAGTGGGAGGTGTCCCTGCCCATGGCAGGGGGGTTGGAACCCGGTGATCTTTAAAGTCCCTTTCAACTTTAACCATGCTAAGATTCTGTGATTCTAAATGCCCGAGGGAATGAGCCCAGTCACTTTTGTCAGTCTGGGCTCAGACTGCCCACGTGGGGGGTGCAGACTGCCCTCCGTGACACTAGCAGAGACCACAGAAGTGACACGGCAATTTTCCCCATATTTGAAGGACAGTGAATGCAGGCTTGGTTTATTTGCATGAATTTGGATGTTTGCTAGAGCTGTTTATTAACCTCACATAGCCCCGAGTACAGGCATTCACCACCCTGCATGTGCCTCACGGGCGGTGGGACGTACCTGCAGGTTGGGGACATCGTGAGCACATGTGAGTTACACAACAGGGACAGCATTTGGGACATGGTTCCCACTGCCACAGTAAAAGCAACGTGAGCCCAGCTGGCACCACACAGGGGGTCCTGGCCAGAGGGTTTTCCATCCCTGCCACGGGCTGAGAGGAGGCTGCCAGCAGATCCTCCTCCAACCACTAAAACCAGTGTAGCTGCTCCTGGCAATCTCCGAAAACCAAAAGCCACCTCTGCCTTTGCTCATTGACAAACCGGCACAAATCCCATCAATCTCGACACTCCTGTCTGACTCCTGGGCACCCCAGGAGCCTCAATGGGCAGGAATTAATGATAAGAAAGGGGGGAAAAAAAAGTGACTGATAGAGAAATGCAAAGAAGGGAAAGAAAGCAAGAGACAAGCCAGCATCCTCTGGAGAGCAGGCAAAGGCACGTGTGCTGGCAGGCCAGGCTTAACTGCAGAAGCAAATGTGCCTGCGGTCAGGTTCCTGTAGTTCACTGGGTACTAATTGATGATGGTTCTGTCAAGCAATTTGTGATCTCCTGCTTTTTGCCCTTTGTTCAGCGGTCCATTAAGGCGGCGACAGATGATAAGCTGAAGAACTTACGGCCTTTCTACTGGGAAAACATAAATAACTTTAACAGCAAAAATAAAATGTGCATTTGTCCCAGCACTTTTTGCCCAAATGATTATTAATGCACTTAAAATGAAAATACTCAAACATACAACGTGGAAGATTTACAACCTCTGTTAATCATTTCCGAGAGAGAGCGCAGCCTGCCTGTTGTTTGACTACAAGGTTTATCCTTTTGCTATTTTCATGAATAAGGCAGTGTCGCACTCTCATTAGGGTGTTTTTTTCTTGGTTTTCCCTGCACTTTTTCTGCCAGTGTAAACAATGGCTTGACTACAAGTCAGCATTTAGAAGTTTTTATCAGTGTGCTGGAAACAGAAGACTGTTACGTGTTACTGTGACAGTGAAACAGGTTATTTGCATTTGATTTCTGCGCAATGCTCCTAAGGACAGTTTATACTTCACAAGTCTGAACATGCACTGGAAAGCAGAATGTGTATTTTATTTTTATTTTATGAACAGGAAACCCACAAATAGCCGTTTTACTTTGAAACTTTGGCTCAGACACGCTTATAGTTTGATTAATAAAAGTGGGACTATATGGGGTGAAATAGAAATTATGAAAATGTAGGCAAGATCTTACTAGGGAGTGTTCAGCAAGTTGGTTACCTTTGGTACTCCACCCGCAATGATCTCCACGAGGACAGGCTGAGGGAGATAAGGTTGTTCAGCCTGGAGAAGAGGAGGGGCCGGGGAGACCTTCTAGCAGCCTTTCAGTACCTAAAGGGGGCCTGCAGGAAGGCTGAGGAGGGGATGTTCACAAAGGCCCGCAGTGATAGGACGAGGGGCAATGGACTTAAGTTAGAGAACAGTAGATTTAGGTTGGATATTAGGAAAAATTTCTTTACTGTGAAGGTGGTGGAGCACTGGAACAGTTTGCCCAGGGAGGTGGTTGAGGCCCCTTTCCTGGAGATATTCAAGGCGAGGCTCGATGAGGCCCTGGGCAACGTGGTCTAGTTGGGGGTGTCCCTGCGACTGCAGGGAGGTCGGACTAGATGACCTTTGGAGGTCCCTTCCAGCCTGGATGATTCTATGATTCTATGATCTCTAAGTTGCTTTTGCCAATAGTAGTTGCTACATTCTCACAGCAACTCTACACAACAAGTCTATTTTTCCGTGTTCGTTTTTATATTTTCTACAGCTACATAGTTGCGTTTCGTATTAACAAAAATTGCATTAACAAAAATACCCTCTTTCACCTAGGAGGTATCCATAAACAGTGATCTTGCCATGGGAAGGAGGAAGAACCAGAGGTGGTAACTGCAAGGAAAACAGGAAAGGAAGGTATTTTCTCTCTGTTTTTTTTTTTTTTTAAAGTGGCCAAAAAACCCCAAATGGATGCCTAAAGACATGAGGCTGCCACGCTACAAGTTGTGAGTGGGCGAGAAATGACGTGGGAGGCAGCTGGGCCTCCAGTGGGCTGACCCTGCTGCTCTCCTCCTGGCAGCGAAAGGAGAAACCTGTGGAGAAACAGCAGCACCTAAGCCTGCCCCTGCCCAGGTCCCATACTCACAGCCTAGCGAGGCATTGCTGAGCTCCTGCTGAGCTAGCCAGGAAATACGACTGGTTTTGTGGTAGCGACACTTGAAAGAATTTTGGGTGGCTTAAAAAAAAGGAAAATTTGAAAATTTGGAAAGCCATGCCACATATGGAGATGACAGACCTTAGTCCTCCTGTCTACTGAATACAGGCACCAGGTACGTGCGGCAGAGCCTTTCTGCAGCTCCCTTCTGCCCTGTGTTACTTCAGGTGTTGATGCCTACCCAGGAAGAGGGCAAGACAAATCTTTAATCCCTTTAGACTCTTTATTGTCTGTTCCAAAGTCCAAAGCTTCTTGATTTATCTTTATTGTGTTTTGAACTAAGGCCTAATAGCTGGGATAGCCTTTGTACTCAGGATTAAAAAAAATAAAAATCAACAACTATTACTGTTACTTTTGATACAATTTTGATAGTGAAGGGCAGCTCCTGTGATGATAACTTTGTTGCAGAAGGATCCCACCACCCGAGTCCAGCTGTGGAAACAAGCACACCCTGCTTCTTGCGGTGTCCGGAGGGGACAGCAATAGGAGAAAAAGCCACCAAACCCAGCCAAACTGTCTTCTGCGGTCTCTAGGTGTGAGAGCTGCTGTGGACCACACCGCCTTCTCCTGGCTGGTGGCTCTAGGGAAGCAGCTTCAGACACTCAGACCAGCGGTGCCCGGTCTCAGCGTCCCACAGCTCAGGAGTTCTCACTCAGAAACTCAATGGGGATGGAAAGGCCACAGAACACACAAGAAGCCAACAAACAGCAAAATTTGCCACTGAAAAGCGTTCAGAGGGTGGTTTCTCATCAGCCTGCAAAATCAAGAAGCGCACACCAAGACCTTGGCTGAAACCACTCTGTGTTTTTTTTCTGTGAGAGTCAGCGGAGCAGCCGCAGAGCTCAGCGAGAGCAGAATAAGTGCCCTATGCCACCCTCAGACTGCTGCCAACTGCCTTCGGTCAGTCCCACAGCTTAATTTGCTTAATTTGTGGGTTTCGTTGGCATGTGAGTTCAGAAAGCCTTAAGGTGGCAGCACCGGCCAGCCCTCAGGGCTGGTACCCGCAGCGCAGCCCTGGGCTGGTCCAGGTGGTGGCCCTGGGCAGAAGGACCAGCGGGCTGGGAGGCAGAAGCCATTCAGGAGCAGACAGACAGAGAAGGGCTTGGAGAGGAAGTCAGGGCTATCAGAGGAAAAGGTAAAGGCCTTCACACCCTTTCACACCACACGGGATTAGGTGAAAAATCTCCTCTGTGCTTTCTACAGAAGGTAGAGACGGTTGTCCAGCCCGAGTGCCCATGCCAGCAGCGATGGAAAGCTGCTGCTGCCTGACATGCTCCATGGTGTGCACGGGCTGGGGTTTCCATCCCACTTCCCTCAAGCAGGCTGGGTTTGACCAAAGTCGGGCTGAAGACCTCAGATCTCCAGGAAGTGCCCACCTGAACATCAGAATTGCTAGAAAGCAGGGAAAAAAAAAGGAAACAGTGAAGAAAGGGGGAGTTTCAGTTAGAAGCTGCGTTGGAATCTGCAGGAATAAGTAAGGCTTTGAAGACGGAGGCTTCTGACACCTCTTTTCCGAAAGCTTGATGCAGGCAGTGGGCTGTGTTGCCCTTTCCTCCTGGCTGCAGAGGGAAGGATCACGGCACAGTTTCCCGGAGGAACAGGGTCCAGAATAACCACCTGCAGCTGCTGCAGCTCCCCCAGCTGCTCTGGGCAGCCCTGCTAAAGCCCCACAACTCTGCTGGATTTGGGGATTAAAACCACTGCTAAATGTTTTTCAGGGATCCACACAGCCTGACTGCTGGAACTTGTCACATCACCGTGAACTCCTGCATTTGTAAGCAGGATGAAGCCAGACTTTTCTCCAAACCACACAGCAACAGGGCAAGAGGCAACGCTCGCAAGCTGCAGCAGCAAGAATCGTGACCAGGATGGACAGAGAGGAACTGCTGCTTCAGGAGAATGGCTCAGCAGAGGGCTCCAGAGCGCGTGTGGAGTCTCCACCAAGTTTGAAAGGTCCTGACCAACCTGGTGTAGTCCTGAGGCTGCCCTTCACTCAGCCACGGGTCGCACCAGAGACCTTGAGCCGGTCTGCTCTTTTAACAGGATTTCTCTTTAAAATGTGAACGTGGATCACAGGTTAAAATGTCCCATGTGTGTCCTTTCCATAACAATCATGGTCGTTGGCCAGGATTCCTCATCATAGACATTACCGATTCTATCCAAAAAGAGAAGAAAAAGGAAAAAAAAAAGAAAAAAAAAAANTGAGATTAAAAAAAAAAAAAAAAAAAAAAAAAGGAAGAATTCCAGGACTTGTTGACTTGCCTGGGCAATAAGGACAGCTGATGGGCCAAATGCCCAATTGGAGAAGTCGCTGCATGAGCCTGGAGGCACTGGGGCTTTCTGTGCCCCAGAAGGGAGACCAGACGCCCCTGGGTCACACCTCAGTGGGGGAGGGAGGGCTGGGAAATGGGAGCTCCTGCATCCCAGATCCTTTGGGCTACACCTCCAAAAGACAACCCTCCAGTGACTCCAAGGTGAATTATGAAAAATGAGTTACCTGCAAGCAACACAGATGTGCAATACACAGATTACCTGAAAGTAACAGAAGCGATGGAGAAACGTGACAAAGCAGCCTTTACAAAGACTCCCGTCATCAACAGAAACGAGGATGAAAGTGTCTCAGCCCCGTTTATGCCCATTAGGAACCCTCAGGGGCTTTTTGAATCTTTGTGCCACCAGGCTTTTCAAGAGCGACCGGGGACACTTGCCGGCTCTGGAAATTACCAGCCCGAGCCGCACACGCTGCAGTAGAAATTAAGCCCAAACACCCGCTGTCAGTTGAGGCAGAAGGTAAAAGCAAAGGGGAAATCCAGGATTTAGCAGCTTTTGTGCCCTCTAAAATGCTGTGTGGCTGTTACGAGCTCACGTCAAGGATGGGCGCTTAGGAAGTTACGGTTTGAAGGTCCAGCTGCAAGGAAAGATGCCTTTCTTTTATGAATGCCGGCTGTTTGGCTCTGCAGAGGCACGGTGCCTCCCGGCAGGCTTTGAACTGCCGCATTTCAGCTGCCGAAGTGTCCCCCGAACTCAGGACAGACCCTCGCTGCGGCTTTTACCGCTCCCGCCCAAGGTCAATGAACACAAACATTTTTCCCTCGGCAACCCAACACTCGTCCTCCTCTATTTCCAGACATACATCTACGCTTTCAGATTGAAAAAAACCCAAAGGTATTCTTAAAACCCGCCAATCAGTATATTCTTAATGCACCTACGTGAAGAAAAAAGGCAGGTGATCATCTTTTCATCCGTGGCAAACGGCCAGATGAAAAGGCTGCTCAGACAAGCCCCTGGCTGGTCTTTTGTCTTGCATTGCAACAGGAGAAGAAAGGCAAGTTCCACCAGACCCTTCACCGAACACCTGACTCTACGCTGGGAAGGACCGCCTGGGCTTTTGATCAGCTGCTCTCAAAGTCCAAGTTAACTCCAGTAAATGCTTAAAAATAAGGGGTGAATTTCTCTCTTTGCAGAAAAATGATAAATACAGCGTTCTGGTTGTCAGCCGGTCTGAAGCAGCTCTTTTAATTGGCTCAAATGAAACCCTAGAAAACAAATTGTAGCTCCCATGTTCCACCATTTCTGTGGGTTGCTGTTGACTGGAGGTAGAAAACCCAAGATAAACCACATGTCATTTGAAGACGAAGACACCAACCCAGGTGACTTGGCCAACGTTGTGCCTTTTTTAAGCAAAACAAAGATTATCCTCTATTTGGAACCACCGTTTAGATGACAAAAGGTCATCTTCAGGGCCTGTTCTTTAATGTAATAAATGGCACAGGAGGAGTTTGGTAAGGTACCTACCCAGCCTGTTCTTCCAACACTCACAACACATGCAACTTCACACAGAAAAGGTCAGCAGGAAGAGCCACCAACCACCGCCTCCACCAGTGAGGACTTCCAAGCACCTTTCTGGTGGTCTCCGGTGTCTCCTCTGTTCATGTCTTAGCATTTCCTAAAAGGAGCCCCAAGAACAAATCTTCTCTGACTTTTTCTACTGGCCTGTTACTTCTCCATGGCTCTTTCGCAGCGTTAGGAAACTTGTAAAAGATGTTACCAGCTCCTCGTATTTTTGAGAGGAACTTTGGGCCACAAAGCTGTCCTGCTGGCCCTCAGCTCAGGGGCGACTCCAACAAACGTGGGTGTTGGCCAGTGTTTGAGGCCAATGGGCCACGCTCCAAAGCAGAATTCATTCCAGTTAGCGGCAGCTCGCAGTCACTGTTGCCCATTATTCGAGATTGGAATTAGTCTTAGTGATTTCCGCTTTTAATTTGATCATCTTCTAGGACTACAACAATTCCGTGCAGTCCAAAAGATGCAGCTTCTCTCTTCCTTCGTCTGAAGCAGCAAACCACCAGCTCCGAGCTTGCTCGGTCCATCTTTCCTATTTGTCATAAGGAACCCTTACACTTCTGCTGTATCAGCGTCTTTTCCAAGTCTTTTGTGTTCCCGTGGCAACACGCTGCTGCTGGGGCTTTTAATAGGAATGAGTTTTGTGGCTGAAGCCTGCCACGGTGACTGCAGCCATCAATGCCCTCTTCAAGGCTGCAGATGCCCACTTCCATCTTGGGGCTCTGAAAACCATTTCTTCTCCTGGCACATTCTCCTGTCTGGCAAAGCCAAGAACGTTTCATACTGGGAGCGGAACCAAACGCAACGCTGGGAATCTGCTTAGAGTCTGCAAAATCGGTGCATTTTGTATGGCCTCTGCTTTTGGTGGCTGGAAACGTCTTCATTGGGGGCATTTCACAAGCTCTACTTATCGTTTTGCAGAGTGAAGCTCTTTGTTCTGCTTATACACGCAGTCCTTGCTTGTCTCTTTGAGATCCACTTCCACCTGCCAATTCCTAATTCCATCACACAACACTGAACAGCAATTTGTCTGCTTTTCTGTACTTCTTCCAACTAGAAATGATGAGATTTGTCTCGCTCCTAAGGCCCTGTGACACCATCTGCTTAAAAAGAGCATGAGAGCACGTAGGTGTCCCGTCATTCAGGTCAAATACCTATTCATGGTAATTCCGAAAGTCCTCAAAATAAGCTACAATTTATAAGGATCTAATGATTCTCTCTCTGAGAGGGAAATGCAGCTCAGATGCAGGAACTCCAGTGGAAGTCCAGTTAGGTTTTCCTAACACAAATACTATAAAATGTACAGACTTTTCCCATTTTCCTGAAGCCGTTAGATGTGGTGATGCTTCATTAATTATTGGCTTCAGCTCATGGGGCTCTCGCCATACAATGCGGACTTACCTACACCAGACTTATCTTTAATGTAAAGGCAGAGCATCTCGCAGCTCCTTTCCTGACAGTTTCTCTGCCATTTTTCGCTGCTCCCCGCTAAAAGATGCGGCACTGAAAATAAATAATTTCCATAAAAAATTCAGTAAACCATTATTATCACAATACACCTCAAAAGCAGGGAGCAGTGACCTCCGCACCCACTGTGACCTGCAGCATGGGTTATTAGCAGCTCTAGCTGCAACCCAAAAGCCACCAACGTAACGCAGGTGGTGTCTACAGGTGTTCCCGCTCAGGAGTGCGTGCGTGCAGGTTTTATGGCTCAGAGAATCCAGACTCCCCAGCCAGAGCGGAAGATTTCCTTCCAAAGGAGGTTTGCGATGAGCCAAACCAGAATTTTTCTTTTTCAAATCACTTGGACGGCAGATACGTCTCTCTAGAGCTCCCACGAAACATCAGCAGCTTCAACGCTAGCCAGGTAAGGTCAAAAACATGAAACCACAGCCTGAAAACAGAGTTAAGCAATAAATTACAGGAACCCTCTAGAGGACGAGTGTGAAAGGGAAGCGATCCCGGCTCCCATTACAGCGCTAGGGAAGAAGCCACCAACCAAGCAACGCTTTCCCTCTAATTCGGTCTCCCTTCTGTAGAGACACTAACTAGCACGTAGGGCTCACGTAAGAAGTTAATGCCCAGAAAAAGACTCCGTGAGCAGCACCCTGTTCACTTTTCAGCTGGATGACAAGAGGGAATCCTTTTTGGATCTGACCAAAAGCACAGGCAGAGCCAAAAATTAAATACTCACAGAGGTAACGACAGCAACTCTTTCGTTGACTTTTCTGCTTTATCCTCATTCTTTCCTTCACAGCTTTACCTAAGAATTCCTAGCTGAGTAGCAGAGGTGAGGTTGGCAGCTATTGCTAGCGCAGCGTATCCCTATGTATGGAGGTGACTTTTCGTTTGCCAAGCTCTCCTTGGCATGCAGCCACGCCACCGAGAGACTGCCAGAGACTTACCGGCCTGCCACAAGTCTCTAACGATCACTTTTGCCCTGTCTTTAGTGACTAAATTCTCTGTCTCGCAACATACTGCAGTAGCTCTAGCTTAAAAAAAAAACAAAAACACCAAACAAAAACCCCAGAAAACTAAATGCTTGTTAGAAACATTCCTCAACCAAACAAGAATCTCATCCTGTTTCACATCAGATTTCTAAACCAAAACTAAGGTGATTTATTCATCCTCGACCATCCATCCATCCTGCTTCACTTCCAAAGGTCTGATATTTAATTTTCTACATTTTTTTTGTTAGAGGACCACTTCTTCCAGTCATTCTGCTAAGCCAGGGACTAGCTCAGACAAACCAATTCCGTGTTCCTCTACCAAGTATTTCTACCCTGTCCAGAACAATCACTGCAGTTAAGATACCCTTGGGAATTCCTGATGTACTAACACTGTTATTAGACAGGATTAATTTGGAAAGTTTAGAGGCAACTCAGCCCCAAAATGTTCTCCCTGCAACTGTATAATTAAAGGTACTGTCTTTCCTCATGTATGTTCTTCCATACGTTACAGTTTACACTGCACAATGAACAGCCAAAATCCCAGGGCTGTCGTTTAATTGTCCAGATCTTGACAAACTACTTATTTATTTTTTTTTAAAAAAAAGCATGCCCCACCAAAAACGTTGTTCTTGCCACAGAGCTGGACTCCGTGAACAAGATATACAACATTCTTTGGCAGACGCTCTACCCTGAACCCCTTCATCTGTTTTAGACGGTTTTCTTCTTTTATAATTTCAGTACCATGATATATCATCACTTTGTCTTGTTCTAAGACTAATTCAAAGAGTTCATCCCCGGGGTATAACCCCCCAGCCATACCTATGTGATGCAGAGATTAGCGAGGCTGCCACCACCACCTGCAGAGGCAGCTGAGACTGCTTTCTCCTGGGCTGCAGCCTTGCAGCAACCTCCACAGTAGTCTATGCCTGGGATTTCCAAGCGTGGATTTCACCTACGACAAAATTCCAGGATGAATGTATTGACGAGCAGCTCCCAGTACTGAGATATGCTTGCTGTATGTATCCCAGGGCCTCCATCAGTTCCTGCGGGAGCAGTTCCTTTATCCTCATCTCCAGCTGAACACTGATCAGCTCGCATCGATAGACATCCTTGGAATCCATTGTACATCCTTTATGGAAAAAACATTGATATTGCTCAGTGGTGTCCACTCAGGTTTGTTGTTGGAGCTTCCTTATTAAACAGCAACCCACACTTTGGAAACACTGTTAAACCACCACGTAGGTTTCCTGGGAAGCAGGTACAACACCCTTTCCTTTCAGAGATCCTGATGGGAGTCTCAGTGTGGAGAAACACTTCAAAAATGAGCCACCTTATCCAAAGTCTTGTTAGTTCATTCCAAGGTAATTCCCAAGTGGCTGGCAGGCCACTCCTTTTCTTCTTGATGCAATCTCTGTGTTTTCATGTCCTGCTGCAGGCCACTTCTGCTCCACAAATTCCAAGGTTAGACACAATTTCCAAACCTCTTCTTTCTCTCAAGTTTTGGGCATCCATGGTATCAAGCTCTTACGGGCATCATGGTATCAAAGGGTGGAGCTGGTGAATGTTTTGTACAACAGCCTTCAGAATCCACTCAAGCACTTTGCATCTTACAAGCCAGAAGAAATGTTTATTTCCAACCATATTTTATGACTGCTCTGGATCATTTCCAGGTTCTCCCAAGAAGCCATTACACGTTGGTTTAGATTTCTCCTGCCTCTAATTTAGACTTGCAGTAGCTCTGTAAAGACTTGACCAACAAAGATGACCAACTTGCAAGACCTCTCCCAACT